>JASANN010000517.1:1177066-1258218 GCA_031762395.1 Calameuta pygmaea | reverse complement strand
CTTTTGGTATTGCCTAAAATCGTAGCGTTGTGCATCTCCCTGCTCGTCTCTGTAATAAATAGTTCTAATTATTGTATAAAAACAGCGAAGCAATTAGGAAAACATAAGGAGCATTTAAAGAGCAATTTTTTAGTCATTAAAAACACATAACTTATTATCTTTAGACGCTAACTTCTCGACGGTCATTTAGTTTCAATCGTTTATGCGCTTTATCTTAACAGCAAGTTTCGCACAGTTTTATCCAAAGCCGCTAGATGTCAGTAGCTGAACGACTGAATCAAAAAATAAAATTAAATAGGAAATAAAATTCTGCGTGTGAAACTCGATTCGACATTTGAAGTATAGTTAATAGTGAGAATTCATACTACTTTCGTCACTTCTTAAGTCTTGATCAATTCCTTTATGTTCACAGTGCTGCCAGATAAGTCAATTGCATACACTAGGTCCGTTCTCGTTACCTACACTTTCTCTGCATTTTTCTGAAAGTGCAAATTTTTATTGAATGATATTTTTAGCTAACCAATAAGAATCTGCACTTTTTAAAACGTGCAGGAAGAATAGATAACAAGAAAAAACCTTTCAATCACATTTCATTGTGACAATCAAATTGTTGCACATCGTTGGTCTTGGTACAAATGCGCTACAAACGGCATAAACCGGTACTAACTACTCCTCGGATAGAGTCAAATGCTGAAATCTGCCTGACAACAAATTCTTCTTCTCCCTTAAAACATTTCATGGTACTATCAGAGCTTCGTTATGGCAATATTGAAATTCGCGGGCAAATACATTGCGCCCGCGTACTTCTGCTTATCAGCTTTAGGAAAAGCAGTGACCACAATGTTCTCGCAGCGCGATATCTTGCCAAGAGGGACAGTCGGATTGAAAGCAGCTACGTCGAGTCAGGTCGTGGAATGGGAGAATAAAAACTACAAAGTAGCACAGTGAACACGCTTAAATAAACCGGGAATGATCGTCATCCGGTTATCTTGGTTGGTGGGGGAAAATCATGTATCCGGCATTCGAATGACTACCGTAAGGCAAAAGAGCATGTCGCACTTGGTAGCATGCCAGATTTGTTCATGGCGCAGCGAGTAGCTCCCGGTTTGAAATCGATCGCAGTAACCGCCTCTAACCTCCAAGTTTAATTCGTGTTCCTGGTACATCATTCAACTACCTGAAGAGTAGTTAAAATTTTTCGAAAAAGCTTCAATAAGTTTTTCTTCATATTTCAGTGACTCGTGTCCAAGAAAAAAAAAAAAATTATTATTGTGCGTTACGTGTTTGTGGTGGCAAACTTTGTTTGCAGTAGCACAGCCTGTTGGGATTATTCAGACGTAAAACTTGACAGGTAATTTATGACAGCTCTACAAAATTATTAATCATACTTTTTGACACCGATATATTAATTAAGAGTGAATTAGCGGTGATGGATGACTAGACCTGTAACGATGATCCTGAAACTTGCAAATTACTACTTGCTCTACGTTGTTCTGTCAGTATTGTATATAAATTTCTTGGAACATTATATCATTTCGGCAAGTGTACTCTGCATAATATTTATTGACAAGAAATAAAAGGGTAGTTATCAATTCATAGAAAAGGATATCATTGATAACTATGAGTCTCTATGTAACTTCATATTACACAGTTACTGTATATGGCTTTACTGTACGTGCCTCAAGTAGAAATAAAATTGTATGTCTGAATGTCACGTTTTTACTTATCATGATAAGCTGTTCAAATATTTATGTAACTTAACCATTATTTTAAGTGGACGATAATACAAAGTTTCTTGAAATTGGTTTGACGTTACGTCAATGTCAATTGCGCGCAAATATCGAAAAATAAAGTTGAATGAAATACCTTTTTTTTTTTTTAATAAATTCTCGAGTGGACGTTAAATATCTATTTTCTTTAAACGTGTCAAAAATTACACGAACTTTTTTTGACAATTAGTGTACTATATCCTATATATGTATATATGCACGTGTAAGTTCCGCATTAGTTTTCTGGCACCTGTGCGTTATACATTACGTTATGCGTAACTCTATTAATATTCAAAAATAAACGCGAATCTCGATTTCCATAACCTTATAAATATTCATCGATCAATGAATATTAAGTATGGAATTTTGTTGTGAAAAAAAAAACTATGCTCTTTTCGAAATAAGTAGTGCACTTCGATCAGATTCCCAAAATATAGCAAAACACCGAGAGTGCCAAACCTAAAAATGAAATTGGCTAAAAAACCCATCCGACCTAACTCAAAAGAAAATGTAAAACAAAATTAAGAACCGAGTAATCAATCATTCTGCTAATTCGTCGAGAAAGAAAATTACAAAGTCAAATTATTTGCACATTCAGCTTCACTGACTCGAAGTCTTTCAACGGCGGATCACGTGTAAACAGTTTCAGGTTATGACTTGAAAAGTCTTCCTTGTCGATTCGGATTACACATCGTCACCTGTGCTCATATGAGATACCAAAAAATGTATGATAAACAAACCCTCTGGTAATAAGCGTGAAATTAAAAAGTGGTAATTTTTTTTTTTTCGTAAAAATCGTAATTCAGTATTCGTATGAAATATTTTTTATTTTATGTGATAATTAATGAGTAACGTGGGGATATTTTGTTTCTAGGCATCCAGAGTGCTCGTTGATGAAAGAACAAACCTCGTTATGCTCATTAAGAATAAAGGTTCTCACACGTATGCGACCCGCTGAAGGTTAGAGGAACGTTAATATGAACCAAGGTTCGTTTCTCTGTCTGTTCGAGAGATCTTGATAGTGAATTGACTCGCCGCATTGTGGCAGAGTTACTTCAGTCTTCGTAGAGGCCGAGTGATCTCATAAGAGACTGCGATCATGGAAAAGGAACAGATCTTCAACAATGTGCATTACTTGCCTATTGTTCTATTCGTGGCACTGCCTACAACATTTATTGTAACGTAAGTAACATATATAGATACATCCAAGAAAATTATTGTAATAGATTGATATTAAAGTAAAATAGAAATGATATAAAAATGATTGTTGAGGGTGAGTTTAAATTTTGATAACTTTGATAAACAATAGATTTGACTATGCAATCGTTTGTATACGCTTAATTAATATGTTTATAATCCAATCGTAAAATTATTAATGAGGCAATTTATTTATTAAATATGTTTTTTTGGACAGTCCTCTGCAAACTCTATATACAATTTTCGATAACAGACCAGAAAGTCTTGTTCGCCTTGAACGTTTTGACTTTGCAGAAACAATAGATATTTGGTGCGCATACACGAGTTTGTTCAGTGACATAGAAATTTAATAGGCATGAATAAGATAATTATTTATTTAACAATGACCAACGTTTAAAATCTGAAAAAAATTATAGATTGATGCAATAAGAAGTTTTTCATTATTAATATTTAATGATAGCTGACAATGATAATTTCATAACGAATGTAAATAATTTTCTTAACGATCATCCTTGTCATTCCCCGTATTAATTCTCGCATCGTGTAACACTGTCCTCGATCACTTGTGATTGTTCAGGTGGTATTAACAGGGAGTTTCACGATTGACTCATGATTTATGTTTCCAGGTATGTCATAGCCGTACTTCTTGGGCACGTGGAGGCCGGTTTCCCGTATATTTCCGATGCTGCAGCATATGCACCGGAAAGTTGCATATTCGCTCAATTCATTAATATGACAGCAGCTCTCAGTAAGTAAAAAAAAAATATATTTACAGGCGTAAACGATAGGTCAATAAAATCAAGGTTTCACGTATACGTGAAATTTTGTACAACGCGTGATCCGTATAATTCCCATTGGCCCACCAATGCCAGAATAAATTTTCAGAAAGGAAGTTTTATGTCTAAAATATTTCAAATTCTCTTGGCCACACCTAATAGAGATCCCAGAACGGTAAATAACAATATGGCCGTATAAAACAAAAGTCTTTCCATCCTAACAGACGTTACTGATGCGGAACACGCGAATCGCGTATCATAAACGTTTAAGGATTCCTGAGAGCTTCTCGATGCTATGCAAATTATTGTTATCCTTGAACCGTCTGACTGGACTGCGATAATCGAATTCAATTTCGGGACGAAGGATGCGCCAAGATTATTTTAGCATATTATAAATGTATTGTTATTTGCACTGAATCCATAAATTTTTTTAGAAATTTTCTTTTGCTCGCCAAATAAATTCAATGCCGTCATATAGGATCCAATGTTAACATGTTCATTAAATTAACATAGTAATAATGTTAGCACATAAATGCGAAAACGTTGAAAGGATTCGCAAATTTATTACTATAATATTTCCTGTAGATGAACTTAAATGGCCTCATTGGAGCCTAAAGGATAAAGAAATAGTTATAAAGGTGTGTTAAGCAATCCCATTCACAAAATCAATGTCAACTGTTACGCCATCGTTAATGGCAAGGTTTTTGAACCAGCAGTAATAGTAAGGAGAGAGCCATGGATTGGTGTCTGCTGATAAGCATTGGTTAGATCGTCATTAAGATTACACAATACTGCACAATAATTCGGTAGAAAATAAATACTCTGCTAAAGTTGAAGTCATTGTACTTTTAATGAGTATCGATTTCGAGCTTGTTCAAAGTTCTTAGAGTATCGTGGACAATAGTTTTCCATCGAGTCGATGGAAGTCTTTTCTTGACCTTACGAATGTGACCTTAAGAGAGTATTAAAAATTCCTTCAAATATTCCCTGAGCGATTAAGGAGCCAGTGGCCGGAGAAGGTCTGCGTAGAATTCTGATAGAAATCGAGACTTTCGGAAAATCATTTAAATTCGTGAAATCAAACGTTGCATGAGCTTTCATTTTCTTATCATTTGTTAGATTATTAGATAAATTATTATGAACTTTAATCGTTGTTATTGATCCAGCCATCAAGAAATTAACGCTGATCGATCGCCGATAAAATATCTTGACAGTTTGATAATACTTGACCACAATGGATTTTTATAAATTAAAGAAAATATTATGCGGTATGCCTATTAAATGCCTATTAAAATTAAAAGGCATAATGATATTAGACAATAATTAAATTTTAGTCTAACGAAGTTTACGCGCGAAATTTAAATTATGTTGTAATAAGTCAGGCAAAATTCCTGAAACACTCGTAGAATGCCAGAAAGGCAATTTTCTTTATGGAATAGATAAGATTCTTATCTCTGATCCCGTGACTGCTGAATATTAATGTAAAAACATTTACGATTTATAAATGATTTGAGTGAACATAACAAAGGGAATACGAATTATTCTTGAAAGATACATTTTCTGATATTAACGATTGAATTATCTTAATATTGTATTATCATCTTTCAGTGTGCTTCGTGATTTACATCAGATACTCGCAAATCAAGGAGTGCACCAGTGTTTACAAATTAAACGAATCATTATCAAAATGGAATCGGATGGCGTTGATAATGGGTATAATATCAACCATTGGATTATCCATAGTAGCAAATTTTCAAGAAACCTCCGTTGTGGTGGTACACTTGATCGGAGCATTTATGTGTTTCGGAGGTGGTACAGCCTACTTCTGGACACAGGTAAGATACTGTGAAAATAAAATGAAAACTGATAAGAGCAGCAGGTCTACAGATTTATTGAAAAAAAAATATTCACAATTTTTTTTTCTTTCAGGCTATGTGCTCTTATTACTTGCATCCACTTGGATGCTCGATAAGAATTGCTCACTTGCGCTTAGCACTCTCCATGTTTTGCACGGTGTGCTTCTTTGTCATTCTTATCACAGGAATGTTGGCCCACATGGCCTATAATGGTGAATTATTAATTACACAATAATTAATTAAAATTAATCAACATCATCAATCGCACTTATACTTATCAAATATTAAATAGATTTCTTAAGAATCACCTAAAAATGCATTCCTGCGGCTAAAACCAATTTTGCGCGCAGGTACAAATCCTAGAAAGTGGTACAAAGAAGACGGCGGCTGGGAACTGCACGTAGTGAGTACTGTCACCGAGTGGATATGTGCTGTGGCGTTTTGCGTCTACATACTCACGTTCACCGATGAGTTCAGAGAGATTGAATTGAAGCATCCAAAGGTGAGAAAGCGGCTGTGAAAAACTGCATAAATCTTATAATTAGAATCGTATTAAAATTAAGTAATACCGTATACGTCACAAAGCTAACTTCTATAGAAATACATGAATTATCAGATAACAAACAGTCATAAAGCAATAACTGTATGTGCTCCAATTACGGATTAATGGACCCAGCCAGCTCAGGGTCTCTATTTTATTTAGTTCATTGCCGCGGGTCACGCAGCTTCCTAGATAATTGATTTCTAAAGAACCAGAAAAACCGATACAGTTTCTATAATGAAAGTTTGCCTGTTCTTATTGATAACGGAGAATCGAATAGGTCCGTGTAAACAATACGTGACAATTTCAATTTAAATATCTTGTTACGTCTCTATAACAATGTCTAGTTTCGTTGAAAAACCCAATCAAAAGAAATTGAATAAAAGGAGCTTTTCGCAAATCCAAAAATTACTAAAGTTCGCAATGATCTCCGCGAGCATTTTACCCTTTGCAATTACGCGGTCGCAATAAAACTTTTTATTTACCAGCACGGAAAAGCGATATATTACCGCAGTAGGCCACCGGATATAGTTTTCGCTATTTACCGTCGGCTGTAAAACAGAAAAAAAATTGGTTAAAGTTCTGCGTCCTCTGTGCATCCGCCAAGGATGCCTTTATGGTAGCTAAAAAGGAAAAGGCGTTTGAGAGTTAAGAAGATAAAACTTATGAAAAAAAAAAACAAAAAAACGTTCAACTGCTCCGTGTAAAGCATATCATGCTACACGTTTACATACTAATCATATTTCCTTAGGGACTATAATTATTTAATGATAAATCATATGAAGTAGTAAATTACGGTCCGTCCTGAAACTGTCTAACCAGGTGTAATCTGGTGGACTTTCTCTTATGGTATTTTAACATAAAATAATTATTCAATTTTCCTTCTAAAGGTCGTCTACAAATGTGGACGTTTAAGGACCAGCAACGAGGTCCTGAACGAAAGTCAACATTCCGTTATCCAGATTCAAACACCACCTACGGTTACTTGATCGGCCATCAACAGAGGCGGTGGCTACGTCAACCTCCTCTCGCATTCACCAGTTAACACGCCATGCCCCAGCTACAGGGTACGCGACTTCGACTTCCTCGATGACACCGTCGACGCTGTTCAACCGGAAAAGACTGACCTGATTGACGTGCTCTGTCCCGTGCAGATACACGTTGATCCTACCGGTGGTAATATGTCTATTAGAGAGACTGATAATTTCCGCAAGCAACAAGTCGAGGGCAACCTCCTCGACCTGGACAGCGACGACGAGCATATCCTCGATGGAAATTATATATTGATCGGTGACGGTCAGAGCGCCGATACGACGCCTAAGAAAACGCCTTACCCCGACGCCAATAGTCACAGTAATTATAATATTCTGAGCGACGGTACCAGGAGCTTCGACGTACCGTACTCTATAGCAAATAGTCATAGAAATACTTTTCAAGATTCAAACAGTCACAGCAACTACGACGTCTTCTCCGATAGTTCTGAAAGAAACTGTAAAACTTCCTACGAAAACGACTCCTCGCATTCCTTAGCCAATAGTCATGGGATCTACAGGATTTTGTCTGAGAGCAGCGACAGGACTGGGGAAGTGAAGAACAATTCGCAAGAGAATCTGATACCGTCTGGAGAGATGAATTATGAAATAGCTAATAGTCACAGTAACTATCAGATATTCTATAATAGTCAGACACAGTACGAAGTTGGTAATGATGGCAGAGGAAACTTCACGAGAAAGTCTTTGATCGAGGCTGAAGAGTACGAACGTTTCCGAAGTTTGATCAAAGCTCAGATGAAGAGCACAGACGTGATCAGCCCAACGAGGAGCGAAACCAGTCACAGTTCGCGTAGCACCGAAGAGACCAGTACCACGTGTGACATTGAAGAGTGTCTTATACAGATCGAGGAGAGTCTTATGAATATAGAGCAGAATCTTCTGCACGTCCAGGATTTGGATATACCAGAATTGAAAAATTTACTGTATAAAAGTCCGAGTATCGAGAAGAGTCTCTTCGAGGTCCAGGATCTTTTGTGTACGGAGAATATTGAATCTGCGAAGAGAGGCAAGCTCTTCTCTTTGAATACTTTGAATATTGATGATCGGACGGAAAATCTTATGGATATCAGGTCTAAGGAAGACTCGCCGGACTCTGATCGCGAAACATTTACCAATGATGAAAATTTACTTCAGTTCACGGATGATAAGTCCCTGAGCGATCCCGCTGAAAATTCTGCCAATGTTTCGAGCGTGATGAACTCTATTTTCTATGCGAACGCGGACAAAAACGTTAATTTCATTCCGAATAGCTTGAGTAAGACACCAGTCAAGAGCAGCTTCGATAGAACTAAGGAAAACATTAAAGCCTCTTCCTTTGACTATAGCGATTTTAGAAATGATCCAAATGCTGATCCTAGCTTTGATGATATTAATTATAATCTAAACAGTGGGGTGGACGAGAAGGGACTATCGGATAGGAAAAAATGTCACAGCAGAACGAATTCACTGGATGAAAATTCAATTTTTCACAATTCCACCGAATTCGGTGATCCACGTAAAACTTCACTTGAGAATTTATTCTCCGACAGCAAGGAATATTATTTGGAAATTAACTCCAAGGCCAAGTCTGAGGACGCACTGGAGCAGTACGACAATGAATCTTCATTCGTCAAAAAATCTAAATCGTCAAGACGCGCCAGGAGACGGTCCAGGGATGATCGTTTGGCAGAAGTCGAAGCCAAGGCTGAGGAATTTCGGAAAAAAATTGAAAATATAATATCAAGTCGACGCTCCGCCATTCCTAATCTCGAGGGTACGAAGGTCTCTCTGAGAAATTCAAAGGAGACACCGGAAAATCGTTCGAACTCTTTGGAAAAGTCTCCCAAGATTCGCAAAACTTCCGTGGATACGATTAACGAAAAGGACAAGGATTCGCCAACGAACAAACCCTTAAAACCAAACAGCTACGAAAAACGCAAAAGGAAGAAACTCACGAACAGAGCGCAATCCACGGAAAACGCACTGGTACCAAGTAAATTAATCTCGTTATCCTTATCTCTGTTATTGGCAGCGTTACTGCAAGCTGTCAGATGCTTAACTGACTTGGTAGAGGATGCCTTCAGATCTGTGAGTTACGATAGAAGTGGATTGCTCGAATGAAGCAAAACAACAGAAAAAATTCTACGCAGTCCATAAAAGTGGAACTTAATAAAAATTTGACGAGAAACGTCATAGGATCTATCGTCAGCAGAGAAATAGACAATTACTTTCCAAATAAACATCAGGAACAAGAAAGTCTACCCTGTATAAAAATCACGCGAAATACTTCTTCTTTATTTTTAAATATAATATTTACGATTATTACTCCGATATTTTACTGATTATGCCATCTACGTATTCCTAAGATCGCCTATACTTATCTTTTCTGGTATAATTATTACATAAGCAACTTGTGATTACATACAGCTTTGCGAACAGATTATAAGACAAGTTCTTCCGCCCAATATTTAAATGGCAAATTACGTTGTCCAGGTTCGATTTTATTAACAGCCATCATACACATGCCTATTTGCATTATATATTCTTTATCCAATTTCTGATCTATGATCGTGTAATAGGATAGCGTTATTATGAAAACGTTTAGACAGAACGCTAAAACAAAGCACAGGGTTCAAGCTAAGCGTAAACCACAATCTAAATTAGCAACCAAAGAAATAACTTCTGTCCAAACCTTTATGACATGATCGACTTCTGTGATAGATCGTCCAAACCTTATAATCTTCCACCGATTAAATACGATAATTCGCCACTAAGGGATCGATGAAATTTTTACAACAAAAAAAATTACAAAATTTTCAACTTACAACCGTTTACGATGAAACGATAAAAAAACATATGATTGTGTTCTACGCCTTTGATGTATGCATCCGTTCTTTAGTAATTAGTATCTACAATCGGGATCAGGAGATCAGTTTAACTTTGAGGGGCCATCTACTTATGACTCAACGAACAAAGTAGTCCCTTGAAGTGCAAAACTGCTATAGCAATTTCATTATGATCAGATCAGTGATACGTTTGATTCGGATCGTCATGTTTCTCGTAATGAGCATAATTAAAAATATTACATAGATACATGATTGATCTACGGGTAGAGTTCGTTAAGAACGTTCGTTCGTTTGTTATAATTTGTTTATTAATTATCCATAAGACTCCGACGTTATTCTAGAGAAATCGAGGTCCAGACTTTCCTAACATCCTTCTAAGATTCGTCACACAAAAATTAAGCATTTCTTGTCCATATGTAAAAATCTAATGCAATTGGATTATTGAGGATTTATATAAATTATTATGCAAGCTTTATAACGGAGAAAAAGCGTTTGACTGAGATCCGTTATGAATGGAATTATTCCGATTTTTAATCCAATGCAAAAATTTGTTATAAATATTTTATATCATTCAATGATCTATAATATAGATACGTGACAGAACGTACGAATTTCTTGTAGGAAATGAAAAAGAAATTGATTCATCGTTGAAGCAAGCCGCTATATTAAAATATCCAAAATATTTAAATGATTCACGCGTCAAGTGTTATTGGACTTAAAAATTTACAAAGTAACTCTGACTTAATTAATATTAACTCGTGGAAGTGAAGCGCAGACTAAACCCACGATAAGATACTATCTTAAAATTATTAATCCCATTTCGTATAATTTCATGAAGTTTACGTTACGCACCAATATTACATATATAATTAGTCTGTATAAATTCTTAGGGAAACACACGGAGCTTCTGCATTTATAAAAAGCATGTTATACTCAAACGAAGCGACGCTTTTATATACTGCAAAAGTATCGACGGAAGCCAATAAACAATTCATATTCGCTTTGTGATGGACATCGGAAAAAGTTGATGATTGAAAAAAATTACTAAAAAAAAAAAACGACGTCAATCTTCGTGCGAATCACTTTATTGACTTCCTTGCCTAATACATTAGTAGCCATTGAAAAATATCAAATTTGTTGAATACGCTTAAATGTTTTACTTGTGTGTAATTTTAAGTACGTATCGAGGAACTGCATCGCGGGAGAGGAAACGATCGTATACCAAAAAAAAAAAGAATGAAACGGGATTGAAGTACGAGGTAATTGCACGAAAGAAAAAAAAAAAAGAAAATAAGCCTAATCGACAGTCACGAGTATATACCGAAGTAAACGAGTATCCTTATCAATAGCAGTTCATACTGTCTTCATGTACGAAATCTATGATATCTCCAGCATAAGTAAGTAGTATTATTTTCGAAAGTGCCTAAAAACGTGTAATATGTAAGGTGCAGTACCTAAGCCTGATTCATGGTATGTAACTAAAAAAAAAAAAAAGAGCAGAAACACGAATGTATATGAGAAATTTTTTTTCTACCTACATACCACCTACCACCATTTTTCAAGTCGTCCGATAACGCGGAAAATCGTCAAAAAACTGAGAGAGAAGAAAGACGCGCGTAATGCACCGTGAATCGCGCACATTTAATAACCGTGAACTTTCACGGTAGCGCAATTCTCGGCTGTGCTGCAGTCATAGCCAAAACCATTGAAAATAGGACTATGCATGCTTCGCAACGATTACAGCCTCGGGAACCACGTATAAACGGTCTACTATTGAAGGAAAGGGGGACAGGGGTAGTAGGGGAGGGAATAAAAGATAAGAACGCGAGAACATGGTGACGCCAAGAATAGGGTGCCGGTAGATGCTCTGTAGAAAAAAAAAGTGACTCGAAAAAAAATTACAAAATGTGACGGTTGATTATAGATTTTCAATAAAAAATATATAAAAATAGTTCATCTTCGTACGATCGAGAAATGTCGAGGTACTTTGGGGTATCGATCCACCTGGAACGTACAGAAATAGGTACCTTATAATAATATCGCCATTACTGGTTTAACACTCGACAGTTTAACGTGCTACGTCCACGGGATATTAATCGTTTAAGGATGACATCGGCCACTTTTACGATCTCATTTACGCTTCTGGACGAAGAACATAAAAGCGCTATTAGGACCTTTCCGCTTGATCCAAACCCTCGGGTCGGGATGTAGGAAACGTGACGAAGCATTTGCTGTCCAGTTGTAAAATAGATGATAAACAAGACCACGTGAAATAGAAAGAGACAAACGAATGGCAAAGTGCAACCCCACGTGCGTTTCTGAATGACGTTTTGTACGGCAAAGAATAAAAACTCGACTCGTTCAAATTTATATAAACTTTCATGGTTTAGGTACACGTGGAGATTTTTTTGACGAAGATCTTCACTGGTCAGGCTTAGTCCCTCTCGTAAAACAATAGCAATTTAATTTGTTATTTCATGAATAAAATTCATTACCGGAAGAGCACTGTCAGGCGGACGACATTAGACTTGATGTAAATTGATGCTAAAAAGGCAAAAGGCCAATTCCAGTTAGACAATACGAGATAAAGAGTGAGACGTTACAATGCAATACAATTAGGGTCAAGTTTGTACTATAAAAAAGGATGAAATCGCCAAGTCCTTGATGCTCAGCTCATTCCACAAGGACGTAGCTCAAATACTGTTTATAAAATTAAACTTTTATTCAATTGATATTCGTGCAGGGCAGCAGCCAACCTCGTGCCTATATTATGTAATAGATTGTGCATGGTTTATATAAATAACTGGATGTAATTTAGCATCGTTATTTAAATTCGTTCTGTGCCTGTTTAAAGACAGAAGAATTATTGTAAAATTGTTCTGAAACGTCAAGAAAATTTCTTTTTAATCTTTCAAAGATTGTACTAAGCTAGTCGTACAGTCTAAATAAGAAATGCGTCATTCAAAAGAGATGCTGACAAAAGGGATGAAAAAGTATTAATATGGACTGTATTAATTAGTCAAATAAATACAGGATAACAGTGTTAAAAACATTTGTTGGACGTCTATGGGACGTTTATGGGACCTTTAATATCAACGTCAACGTCAACGTCAACGTATAATGTCTTATTGATGTCCATGGAATTTTTCGTGCTTTACTATTAGGGAAAAATAATAAGTATGGACAGATTGACAAGTCTTTTTTGGATGTTTAGAGAAAAAGTAAATAAGAAAAAGACATGACGGATTCACTAAAGGAAAATATGAGAAAGGAAAAAGGGCCTGGAGCTTGATGAAATATTCATATCCTACCTGACTGCTATGCTGGCCTCAGTGGATTCCTAACTTTCTGTCTTTCCGTGTCTCAGTTTTCCACCAGGCAACAAGCACGGCGTGTTGCACAATTCACGACGTTGCAATAGTGACCCGACGTTACTTTGAGGATCCGAATTGACGTCTCTTGACGTGCATATCGAAAAGAACAAACGTACCGTTGAAAACGCTTGCGAAATATATATATATACACAGTGTACATATTTGAGGCGAAACGGTGGACGATTTTGAAAATATGATGTAACGAACATTAAATATTTTTCTTCATTGTGCATCGAATGGGCATTATTATTATTCATTCTTTCGCAAATAAAAAAATTATTTTTGCCATTTCAAATTACATCGAAAGAATTTCAATGCAAAATTCGTAGAGTAGAGAAAAATAATAAAACTGAAAAAATGTTGATACAGAATTTCAATGAAAAAAATATAACTGTCGTTGGACTTTCTCAAACTTTTTTTTTCGTATCTCTCAAGCGCTTAGTAATTACGTCAAGAGCTTCGCTTCCACCCTGATTTCCTCGTGATTACAGGGGCGGCTACTTTTCTTCCCTTCTTCTCTTGGCATACGAAGAGACTGCTTAGCCGGGAAGATAGTACAAGAGCAATTGGAAATTGCGAACGATTTTTAATCTCGATTCGCCGTGACAAAGGATATACATTTAAATATATACATATGTAGTATATATGTGTATACATGACTCACGGATGG
This sequence comes from Calameuta pygmaea, assembly GCA_031762395.1. Taxonomy (NCBI): domain Eukaryota; kingdom Metazoa; phylum Arthropoda; class Insecta; order Hymenoptera; family Cephidae; genus Calameuta; species Calameuta pygmaea. The sequence goes on along the minus strand of JASANN010000517.1, from coordinate 1,244,158 downwards.
ACGTTCTGGGTACCAAATTTAAAAATCTAAAATATTCTATTCAGGCTACCCAACCTTGATAACCGGGCTACCAGAGGTATATACATATATACATATATACATACATGCATACATGCATACAGTATAGATTTTGACAGGGTTGAAAATATTTTTATAAATTATTTTCTTTTCGTGCTGCACATTCGCCTTGTATACGAGCGCGCATGTACGTATGTAGAATATTTGCATGCAACTGCACAGTCAACGAGTTTCACGTGCGCCTTAAACGTTACATCACTGAATCTCATAGTCAGAAATAAATTTAGTTGAAAACGCGATTTGCATATGAAAACTGTGAATCGCTTGTACTTTTAGTGAGCATAAAATCGTTTAGAGGTACAAAATTTTCCTTTTATAAATTACACTCTTTCATAATGGCTTATGGCGAATTTTCATAATCCTTCGTTATCGTCAATTCAGTATCTAAAATGGAATGAAATTGGGACAAGGACATTTTCAAAGGGTAAAATGAATTTTTTTTTAAATACAGAATTTTTGAAACTAAAACTCACGTGGTCCTCATAGAACATTGTACACGAGAAGAAAATAGATGAATGTTCAATCTATTTATACTGGACTGCGATAGCGAAGAATATGTATAATATGGCAGACTTGTAGATAAAAGCAAGACACGTTCTAGTGCATTGTTTGCAAAGCAATGAATAATGGTGAAAGGAATTCTCTCGATAAGCGATCAATCAAATTTGCTTCGTACGATAGATAGCCAAAATAGAGATATACTGTAACGCTATAAAGGTAAGTGCCGTGAATTGCACAGTGAATTGGCTTAAATTAAAAAAAAGAAATGGGGGCCCAATTACATCCTCGTTTAATAAGTGAAAAAAAAGCGAGTCCCCTTCCACAAAATTTTTATTGTCCCAAAAGACTTTCAGCCATTTCACATTCAGCATCCCTCTCCAGCGAGTTCCCTCTCAAAACTTTTAACTGGCTTAAACTTCTCTCGCTTGCAATTTAAAAATCTTTCACAAGAGTTTACAGGGTGTTAAAAGTCACGAGTTGAAATGCACTTTTGATAAAAATCTCATCCCTTGGAACTCATATCTGAGACTCTCCACTCGCATGATTCTGTCCGTGCGTCGTTATCAGCGTTATCAGCCATTTTGCATTGCAATATTTTTCTACTACCACGAGGACATAAATCGTCGACCAAGACCCTTCGGGCACTTTGGGCAATTCGGGCAAAGTCCTTACCACCCTTGCGGGACTAGCCTATCCGTACTAATTTGTTTGCCTCAATTACTCTTAATTACTTTCCTCGTACGTCTACGGGCGCCAGTTAGACCACCTCTTATTTCCCGTATTACCGGTTAACATCGTCTCGAATACCGGTAGCCACGGTAATTAGCACGGTAATGCAATTAGTACCCACCGTGACCCTCGATCAAAGAAAGCTTATTTCCTATCTGCCATTTACTTCAACACGCGAATACTTCATCCCCTTTGATCCCTTATACCAAATATAAATATCCCCTACAGAAGCAAAACATTCTACCCCACGCTTATTGAGTTTGAAGAAAAATTGAGACAGATGTTTTGAAAATTATAATTCAATCAATCAGACGGATCGACCAATCGATCAATCAATACTGATAAAACATCCCCTACCCGTTTTTCGACTTCAATCAATTACCACTTCGTTCCAAGCAACTTCCTGTTACGCAATATGGAAGCCCATATCGAGCAGGTTTTAATTTAATTTATAAATCTAATAAAGGTGCATGCACAGGACCCTAATCCTACTATTCAATTCGCTGTAAGCGAGAGTCTTTGTGAGAAAAAAAAATGAATCCATTAACGAGAATGAAGCAATCTTTTTCGACAAGCTTCTTCAATTCGTTAAAAAGGAAAGCTGTAATTGTTACTTGTTCGGTTATCGAAGTATTTTTCACAAAAGACATTATTGATAGAGGTTATGAAGGTGGATATGCAGGAAAACCCTCACAAAGCCATTGAATAAGCCGGAACGGCATCTATCTTGCTTTCTGCAGTAAATCTCACTATAATAAACCCCTGTAAAATAAAAATGAAAGATCTTGCCAAAGGAGAAAATGGATTTTGATGTATAGAAATAATTCTTTATCGAAGCTTAGCCACATAATAATAAATCCCAAACGTATCAAAAAATAACTCACTCTAAATTCACATATAACCTCTAAGCTTTCACTCAAGTTTGGTTGATAAGGTTTAAGCAGCTTTAGTAAGCAATTCGAATGTCAGGTCTGACTTATGATATGTACACATCTGAGGAGTTTATTTGTTAGCCATTTATTAGTTCCACTAATTGCTGCTATCTTGATATATGTATTGCTAGTAACTTTCGTTCTAATATAACTATAGCTCCAACCACTAGTCGTTACCGACAAATATATTATCCTCAGCGTTACTGTATTATTGTAGCACTGGTACCTTCTATTGATCTGATACTGCAAGCTGCGCTTACACAGCCAAAATGCATTGCCAACGTATAGGCTTTAAAGCTGGTAATTGAATAGTGGAATAGCGCAGAGACAGTCACAGAGGTACCATTTCCCTTTCAATAATAACCACAAATAATTCCCATGAAACCAGAACAGCTATATGTATAACGAAACTCCACGAGGACAACGAGTTCATTTGCATTCTAGTAGCAGGAATAATTATAATCAACAATCCCCCCTGTATCCATCCCTGTACGAGGACATCTGCTATATCCCCTAGTTTTTACAGACCATGACTGAGCAGCGTCCTGTAAAAGGGATGCTTCGAATTCAATTTTAATTACAGAGAAAAAAATAAATAAATTCACTCTGAACAAATGCTGCTCGTGACGTATTTAAAGGATTAAATCTCTAGCAACAAATGTTTTTTAAATAGCACAAGTATCTTCTCTAAATTGCAACATGAGATTCGCATTAAAAGAAAAAGTCAGGATCCGTAGCAGCTTCTTTCACCATAAAGCCATTACCCATGGGCACCATTACGTCTGTACGAGCAGCCGGAACGTACTTAAACGTTTGTTCTCTTTTTCTAGAAATTTTTTTGTGGCTAAGAATTAGCCAGAAGATCCATTATACTCGACATACTCAGCCCAACGGAAATCCTTCCGGGAAATAACGGGGTTTCGGTCTTGATTGATGCGTTAATGCTTAAGACAGAGAGCAAAAGTACGGAGATTGGTTCTGGAGAAGCACTTCTGCGCAACCGGAAATCGTTTACAGATGCCGGAAGCACGTTGCGATGTCTTCACCCAAAGATCACTGTTTCACGGTCCGCTGTCTCACGTATGTGGAAATTCATTGGAAACGGATGGCATGCAGTTCCTCGTAGGATACGAAGGTTTCAATCTATAGGCAAATTTGTTCAAGGAGATTAGGTTTCGAGTGAAGTACTTTTCATTTTGAAAATTAAAAATGGTTATCAATAAAATTGATAGGGGTAATCGATCGTGGAAAAGTAATTTATAACTTCGTATAGTATCGCTGAAGTTAATAATGTTTGTATTCTATACGCATCCATTGTATTAGTATGTATATACATTGTCAATCACTCATAAAGGTCCCATTTGGTTTCAGGCGCAATAATTATATTTGTTGTATACATTACAATTGATATAGGCTATAATTCATATTGATAACAGTTAGGTTATGTAGCTCAGAGTATTGTAACTAATCGTTACTTCAAGTTATCAGCTGTAATTGATCATTTTAATTAGTCTAATAAAAAATCCGTCAAAATTCACATTAAAATTTTTCAAAAATTACTCGTCATGTTAATTCAGTCCATTGTTGTTGAATATTTTGAGATATGTGTATCTATGCATAACATTATTCCAATAATGACATTTTTGGGAACTTTGAGGGAACTCCAATTTTCCAGTATCGTAGATCTTTAACTATTACCTGAGTAAGCTCAGTTTAACATGGATCGATAGGGATGCTGGAAGATAACCTCAGATTAGCTGTTCTGCACTTGTCAGATTTTATATGAGAAAAAACTGAAGTCGATATCGTTCATCTTTAACATGTCACACATTTGCGGCTTTAGCCAACCGACGTTCGTCGTATTGGCGTAATCGATCGCGTGGGTTGTGAATTGTTGAATGAATGGCGGGAAATTTGAACAAAAAAATACAATCTCTCATTATCTGTATTACGCTCGGATGACCGAACCAGCGTGATACATAATTCGCTTAAATATCCAATATCTTATAATACCAAGTTCAAAATCGCGTAAAGTACCCAATGAGTCTCTATAATATTTCGCAATAATATATTAAACTTAATTATTAAAGTACTCGTCTTAATTGATATCTCTCGCTTCAATGGCTACGAGAATTCAGGCGAAGGCTAAAGGGATATAGGAACGTAGGATATTAATGAGAAATAAAAATTTTCATTATAATATTATATACAGGTATATTCATTCGACCTTAATGAAATTTTAATGTCGACTACGTACTTACGGATCGCTCTTATTGTCAAAGAAATTCATTTACATCGCCTTTGTTTTCCGACGAGAACTTTAGCTCTTCGAGTTTTCCTATCCGGCGTGCAGAAAGTCGGTCCTACCAGTACGAGAGATTATTTTCCAACTCTTTCATTAGCACAGCATTTAGCAACTACAGCTTTAGGTCATTTCGAAAATTGCCGGAAGTCGGTCATAGGGCGAAGAGGAAAGTTCGTCTAGTTAGTTGCGCACGAGCTTCCGCCATCAATGAAATCACTTATAACGTGATTTACGACAAGCTTCTCAAAGAATAAATACCTGACATTTAATTAAAAGATTGTATTATCACGCCTCGACTGTATGAAAAAATTTTTCACAATATTCCTAAATGCAATAAAAACATATCCAAAAATAGACATCTCGCTAAAATTTAATTCCAACGTAAACTGCACCACTTGTATTCGTGCATGTATGCATAAAAAGTGCACTTGCTGCAACTCAAAGTAAAATGAAATTTTCCGTGAAAAATCAATAAACACCATATAGGAGCTTTAATGCGATAACAAGTATTCCACACCAGCATCGAGTCTTATCGAGAATTCTATTAGCATAGAAATTATGGAAATCGAATTAGAATTCAACGACACTATTCCACCCTTGTCAACCTGGTTTACGTCAGCATACCGATTGAACACATGCTGGAATGTTACCCTCAATATACAGCATTATCTGCCGCTGAATAATCAATCTGAAAAGAAATCCACCTGCAGTAAAGAGATAAGCATACAAGGATATTCTCGTAATTCTCCGAATACTTTCTGAGGTTTCAAAACGTAAAGTACAAAAATACTGGTAAAATTCAACGACGTAAAAAAAAAAACGTGGAAACGAGAAACAATAAGCTAGACAAGAAAATTATGAAAACTTAAAATTACCGAAATTTACGATACCGGGTTAAGCGTTCATGCTCGCGTAAAACCGCGTGCTTAGTTTAGTCTCGAGATCAAAGAACCAGACAAACAAAAGTAACGTGAAAGTCCTCAGGCGACATAACGTTCAAAGCCAATAAATTTTTATTTATCTTTCAATTCTCTAATAAAATACTATGTGGCTCAATCTATAGATATATTTAGCAACAGTGCGAATGAAGATATAGCATTATAGGTATACAAGAACGGAAATAAGGATATTGGAAAATGTAACGTGACTATGAGTAACGAATGGCTGGTGGCTCCTGTTAACGTCTTCTTGTCTATATATATATATTTCATGCACGTCCAAGGTACCATTTGAGAATGTCAATGTCACGCAAAGTATACGAGTCACGTATATCCCACACTTTAATTAAGGTTAACGGAGGTCAAAGTGTGATGTAATAAATCAAGGGTCACTTCAAGAAACCGAAAACCAAAACCGAGTCATCTGGTAGAACAGGTACTTAAACCTAGACGGGTACCTTTTGCTTGGAAAGAGGAAACGAATATATGTATATCCAGTCTAAATACAATGTTAATTAAGTTAACAAATATTGGCGAGACATACGAGGGAAATCAAAATTTTCCAAAATGACGTCATCGATAAAAATCACTGTTGAACAATGCTTATGACATTAGGTGTATACCGTGCATTAAAAACGTCAGAGATAGAGGTTATGTCTACCATTGAAAGGATCAACCCTTTTTTTGCTTAACGTGGACCCACGGCTTCCCTTATTGTTTCGACATAAACACAATACCTTTTGAAGACAATGAAGAACCGTGTACCTCCAAGGGAGCCTGGATAGATACGGCAAATGTCGGCTTTGGCTATACTCTGTACACTGGCATTAGTGACCTTATTAACAAGAGCACAAAAGTTCAAACCAAACTGGTTCATTAGTCCTCGGATATCAAAGTCAGCTTCTTACGCTTTGATAAGATCTATACTTTATTGGGATACTCGTGCCGAAATCATTCTATATCTGATCCAAGGATGGTCTACCCTGACCTCTAGTACGACTTAACCCAACCTAACCTTTGAGGTAACAGCCGCGCCCGTGACTGTAACATTCTATCCTAACCCCGCCCCTTCGTCAGATCTTCCAGGAAAATAAAATTTATTTTACTTTTTCCAAAATCGATCCTCCATACACGACCGCCATACTTTTCGCTCCAACGATCTACTTCTGAATCTTTACCAAATGGCGTATTTCGATTAGTTTCCCAGAGCAAAGGAATAGAGAAAAAATATATTATCTGCTCTGATAGCCAATGCCGAGTCGGATAATGCGAAGATACTGGATCTTAAACTGAAACCGTTGAATTATTCATAGGACGATTCGGCTACGTTTGGCCAATATAAGGTAAAATGTAAGAAAATTTGTAATCAAAATACACGAGGAAGAGGATTTTAAATATTCGTACTCCCCCACCTCGTTACAGTGCATATGGAGAATCATACGAAATATTATTATTCCGTATAAGGATATATTAATACATTATAAATTCATGTAGATGTTAATTAACGATTCGTTGCAGGGTATTATGCGTATTTATAAAGAGAACAATATAAGCTGTATATAACGTGAATAAATTTAGTGCTTCGATTCGTTATCGTTAAATATATCGGGGATATAATACTATATCGTACAATATAGCTATAACCAAAGCTCTGGTACAGGATGCATGCAATTTCCTGATGTTACGAACACACGACACGACATGCATATAACCAAAATAATTTTCTAAATAAAATCAGCATATGTTGCAACGTAATTATTAACCTAATTTCGAAAATATAGATAACAAATAATAACAATAAATACACCGTGGACAATATTTTTGCTTATATCTCTTGAAATTTTTTTAATTTCTCTTACCAAAATTTCAATTGGCATCGATCAGCACGTATCGAAGAATTATCATTCATCGATCTGTCTGGTAAGCAAACGTAACGCGTGTATTATCTACGAATACGATATCACGTATGGTCTATTCACTTTGCGCTAATCAATCCCGATTGCACGCTATTACGAAACATGTGCGATACGTATTTGTGGTCAAAATTAAATCCAATATCCACACGGTGCATCTTGCATTCCCGTTAATCTCATTACCGCACGTCCCCCTGTAAGTCATAGGGACTTTAATATTAATAGAGTATTTGTATACGAATAGAGTAAATAGAATGAATAAAAAAAAAAAGTAGAGGTAATATAATTTTCACAATTAAGCAAATTTGCGAAACGACTATCCTAGTTGCAATTTTTCCACCGTATTTAATCCGTCACGTTTCTGGTCTTTCCAAAGTGATGGTAGCACGTGCACGAGTTGACTTTTCACTAAATAGAACAGAAGATGCAAAATGCATAATATACTTATGCACGAAAGAGGTCATTTACGCTAGAAAGAAGCACGTTTCGGTTCACGCAAGAAATTTACGTATTTCTCGCCCAGCTTCTTTGTAACCATACGAGTACGTGAAATATATATACGTAGGCATGTCCTCGGAGAGTGTTCCATGTCCCTGACGGCTTTTAAGCCGACTACAAAACTGCATCAGCCGTCGTATATTCGCACGAGTTACGTAACGTTGGTTCTAACCTGTTAGGCAGGATATGTTGCAGTACCATGCCGGGTGCACTTGTGTAAAATTCAAAGGGACGTTTTATATATAATTTCATGGATCACGTGTACGGCAAGGGTGACTTTGGGAATGATGTATCGGTTTAAAAAAAGAACGTTTTGTTGAAGGATGTTTTGTCATGCTGGGAGGTTATTGGGAAAAAAAAATTTCAAAATATTCTACAGCCCTATTTGTACCTTTATCCAGAAGCTTTCGGTATGATGGGTGACTAAAGGATGATTCGAGGCAAAATTGTATTGTGTGACAAGATTATTTATATTGAACTACATTATGAATTTATAAAAGATATTTTAAATATGACTGTTGCAGGATATACGAAGTCAACCTTGGCTGAATGGTGCGATAAGAAGCCCTTTGACTATGTACATTACTCAATAGATTGACATTAACCCTTTGCACTCGACATTTCCCCATTTTTTATATACTTTGGTGCCTTAGTGGAGACAGTCGGGTTCAAAGGGTTAAGAGTGATTTTCGTAGGTACGTGGAATGATGTAAATACACTTCTAATATCAGGGCACAAGGGTTAATTGAATTTTATATTTAAGGAGTATTTCACCAGATCAATAAATTTATCATGAAAATTCTAGTTACTTATCTCGTGGCAGATCTTCTCTCTAATTTTTTCTAATCGCCCTTATCTACCTTCGTTTTCAGAAATAAAAAAAAATGGCAGGTCTGATAACAAGACATGGAAATGGATCTGCAAATTGCATAGGAACAGCCATAACGAGGCGACCTGCTGTGAAGGACGAATATGGGAAAATCTATTTGTCTTGAGGTTCAATATCTTGGTCACTATATGGCAAATCTTTTGACCGAGTATTTATTTCCTAAATTAAAAAAAAAAAAATAGAAATTCTTTAAAGACCGACCTGCCTGAAATCACTATGCAAATATATTTCACGAACCAGAGTGACAATAGGAAATTTAACGACTTCATGATTATTCATGGGGATTACTAAGCCTTCGTTACACTATACTACGCTTAGCCTTGGTATTACTTCATATCTCTTCACATGCAGGTAATTTTCGTCTCCGGATAAAATTCTAATTTGCGCAACGTTGATTAGGATTTAAATCACTCTGATCTATCTCGTTAAACAGAAAGCACAAGTATTGACTAGTATGAAGTTATCGTTAAATCAAAAGCATCGACAGTGTCAAACGAGCACGTGTTAAAGAATGTCTGACGTTTCGACAACCTTGATGACTCACAGAGACACGTTTGATCTAACGCTAAGTGCATCAGTATGCGGCTGAAAGCTGCAGGAATAATTAAATATTTTTTTCATGTGGTTATTAATTACTAATTTTTAGGATTTTTTTTATATATATATACATAGCACCACGATGCTTAAATTATCCATTGCACGTATAGCTAAGTAAAGATAGCCAGATTTCGGTACAGCCAAGGAGCCAGCCTGATTGTTGTAGGCTCCCCAAGTACCAATCCATAACCATTATATAGATTGGCTTTGGGTGGCCGCACTTATCCTCTGATTAATGCTGTCAAAGCCAGCGGGACTAATGGCGCCAAGAGCTAACTGGAATTCGCACGGATTTATCTCCCACGGGATCGTCCTGGAGTCGCAAGTAAAATTTACGAAAATTCCTCAAGAATAAAAATTCGAAAAGACTTCGAAATTGAGGATCGATAGCATGAAGAATTCTTATGACACTAAAATTTTATAGCGAAGTTATATTGATCGATGAAACTCGTTAGGTTCTCTACGTGGAGCAACCTGACAAAGCATCTATAAATAACTTGCGTAATATCGATGGCAAGTAACAAGTGCGCTTCCTAACGCAGTTTAAATTAATTTCCAAGACAAAACAGCTGGGCTCGCTGGATTTTATTATGTATACTTTTGCTATAAATCCGAGGCTCGTCAAAAGCGAATTATTTAACGGTAAAGAAATTTATCGTCGTAAGTTTTTTTTTGTCCTCGTTGGAAACTTCATTGAATGGGAAATAATTGAATTATTTTTTTAAGGCTCCAAGGAATCTGAATAGGGATTAATGCTTTGAATGGATAAATCAACTTTTCTGAGTATTGTTATGCTAGACATTTTCATTATTAAAAGAAAATGTTCATCTGATATTCGGTTAGGAACCCTGTGGTAAGTTTAAAGGGAAGGTATCAGTCACACAGTCAAGGGAGAGTATATATATATATATGCATATATACATAAAAAGTGAAAAAAAGCTTCTTGTCAAGAAAAGATATAAAGCAGCCATATCGATACGTCGTGCACATTGTCTGCGCTGTTTCTGAGAAGGAAGTAGTAAAAATTGTGGCCCATAAAAAAGTTGTAATAAAAAAACATCGCCTACATCATTTATATGAAGAAAATTTGACTGTAAATTGTAAATATTTCTACGCACCACGCAAGGTAAAGAAGAAGGGAAAAAAAATGCGCTTACCTAGCGTGAAGACAAATGGCGAAGACTTTGTTGAAGATGGAGAACGAAGAAACTGAAACCAATAGAATTTGAAAAATTGACATAGAAAAAAAGTATACAGATCTGATAAGGATCAAGCTATATGATTTTCCAATGAAATAACGGCGTGACGTAATAGATAATTTGAAAAAAAATTCTCCCGTGGAAAAACATTCAGACTCCAAAATCACTGATAAGAAATATTTGCAGGTCATTTGCGAAAATAGTCTCGAACTAATTAAGGAAGTGGAGAACGCTCGGCCATGTTTACTTTGCTTCGTCATTACTCTTGATCCTTACAATTTACGGTCCAGCTGATTCTCGGACTGGTGAGTCTTTGCCGAAAGACAAATAACATTTTAAAATCTGGTAGAAAAAATTCTAGGGGTAATTAAAATCCGTGAATAATGACACTGTTTCTATAAACGCCATTAAACGCGAATGAAGCCCGACGGCGTTTCAGAAAAGTTCACGGAACAATACCTCCAAGGAATTTCATTCTTTTTGAACCAGAAGGCACAATCTTTTGGTATTTCAATAGCATTCCCGCTTCAGTTTTCCCTTTGTGAAATGAAAATTCCGATTTAACGTTATAACGTTGAAAACGGATGAGCACGGATCGGATCACGTTTCTCGAACATTTTTCTGTCACGCTGATACGCGCGATAGAGAAAAAAAAAAGGTAGAAATGTGCGAAAGCCAGTGACAAACGATACGAAGTGAGCCACAATTTTATCTTATCAAGGACACGTCCATTCATAAGGTACAGTCGACAAAAATACCCCCTTTAGACGTTACAGGACCAAAAGTCGTTTCTTAAGGCGGAACGAATGAGAACTGGGATGATTCCACTTTCGTGCACCAAAGACCAACTTCAGAGGATCCAAGTAGAAGCTCAGCCTCCAAACGTTCAGACGGAACGTTCGAACGATGTTCAGGAGCTTCGTAGGTTCGTATAACCGAAGAAAGAATCCTTTATCGGCAATCCACGTCGTTCATCCATAATATTTTTCTCTTGCCTTCTTAAGATGTCGATGCGTGACTTCAACGTATAGTGGATTTGAGATAAAGTTACAATTATATTAAAAAAAAAAAAAACCAACATGGAGTCACTGACTTGATAATCCAAATTTTTCGTTAAACTGTAATTCCTCGAATTTCGTTTATCTCGGGACTTTGGTCAAATACTTCTTTTTCTATATTCGCTTTTGAACGCACGATTTATCACTCGCGTGACTCTGCTTATGTGATAACCACGTAACGCCGTGATATCGTAGAAAATGAAAAATAATATCACGTCAAAGTGACTTTCCGAGTCGTATAAAATTCTCTTCGATATCAATATGTTCACGGTATACCAAGTCAATCAACCGAAACGTACCACCTGAAGTTTGCAGCGCCCATTTAATTCTTATGTTAAAGCCATGTTCAGGTTGTTCAGTTCGAGCTGAATAACCAGGTATACATATACGTGTTTGTGTTTGAAGCTCGTAGAACGACATTACCCGCCGCGAGCTTCAGTTGACGCTTTAATAATTTCTTGAAAGATTAATGGCCGTCGGTACAGGATAAAGGAAAGTAGCACGTTAGTTGCGCTAAACAAGCAGCAATATTTAGCAACGTTTCGTCAAAGTTTTTTTGTTCAAGTCTTTCCCGCCGTTACAGACATTCTTCATTTTTCGGCTGTTTTCAATTTACGAATTGGCTTGTTCTGGTTTTGATTAAATCCAATTCCTACTGCACCTACAAGACAGCCTATCAAGTTATATGAAAAATGGTATGTGAGTATCCCACGTTGCTAATATAATTTATCAACAAGATAAATTACTATGATATTATAGCGACTCCGAGCAGAAATTGGATGTGTGTGAATTGTTTTTGAGTCTTTTTTTAATATTTGGTGACTCAACTAGCGAATATACAGGCCACGGTAACCGAATGCGTTTACTTAAATTATATCTATATATAGTAATACGTAACACGGATGTCTCGTTCACTGGAGGCATTTCTTAAGGTGTTCATATACTTGTAGGTTTACCCTACTGCAATATAGGCTTATATATATTAAACGAAATTTAGTAAATGAAATTGAACTTTTCATCTACCGCGTCGTTCCAGCATTAAAACGGAAGGGAGGCCACTCGGCGAGTGAAACTTCGTTAGGAACTTGACGAGAATTCATAAAAAAAAAAAAAAAGACGACGAGGTACGTTTCAAGGAAGAATAAAGAAAATTGATACAGAAACTAATATAGAAGCGCAAAGTACCGTCTAAATCAAAAATTTTTACCAGCCTTCTTCGATCTTGGAAAATTTCACGATATGAATACTGAAAGGAAAGGCTAATCTTAATTTCAGGAATTTCATTTCCACTTACACTCGATTTTCTCTAAGATTTTGTAAAACACACAATACCAATAAGTATCAGAACCAACCTTTATTCTGAAAATCTAAATGTTTGTATATTTTCGACGAATGTAATAAAATATTCAATTTATAGGTATATACTGAAAAAAGATAATATCAATAATTCTCTATCTTTATCAAACTCAAGATTCTTTTATTTTCTATAATAATAATATTTCGTCAGCCAAAATTGAGTTTACTCAAATTACCCAAGTAAGCAGGCACCTGCTGAAATGACGTAGGAACCCTGATAAAAATTTCAGCGAAAATGCGTTATTCCACTGTTAGATTACGCTATAAATCATGGAAATATCCAGGGATAAGGCAGTCCTCTGAATTGAGATCATGTGGATGTAATTTTGACTTTTCTCAGGCACGTTGGAATCGGTGAGACTTAGGATTGCGGTCTAAGTAAAATGAAATTTCTCTAACCTCAAAATCCACTGGGTTATCTGACCTTATGAACCTTCGTGTATGTAGAAGTACTATATTCGGGTCTCAGGGGTCCACAGGATGCCTCAGCATTTGCATTCAAGGAATCCCAAACAAAGTTTATCAGACGTCCTGCGAACAAGAGTAGTGTTAAGATTGTGAAAGACAATTTTCCAGGAAGCTGCAAATATATTTGAGTTCGGCCACGAAATGTCATATATTCTTATTCAACCAGCAGTAGGTAATGTTTCTCGAGAGTGGAAAATAAAAGATTGAAAAAATTGCTGACAGGAAGAAAGATGCTGAAAAATCAAGAAAATGATGTACGGTGAGATTTTATGAGAAAATAGTAAATCGGAAGCAATGTTCCTTGGTTCACCATACTACTTTACTTGCCGAATGGATATAAATATTTTATGCCACCTCTGATCCGGAAGGGACGCCATTTTCCTTTATGTAACGATAAATTCTCTAGCTATTTTTTTATTTCTTCCAGGGAAATGGGAATGCTGCGTAAGGAGCTTTTCCGGAAAATTATATGTATTCAGACACGTTTCTATCTGTTGCTCGGCTTAGTACTAAATTAGCTGTTTGGTCTGAAACTCGTAGAGATGAAAAATGTTGTTTCGCAAAAATTAACCGTCGCTTCGCTGTTTCAACGTAAAATTGGTTCGAGCGGGTGAAAAAGAGAAGATAAAATATGTAGTAGCAGAGCGGAGGTACGTAAATACGCAAACCGCACACATACGGTTTTACCTCTCACTTCGTAAAATGAGAAATGGCAAAGGCGGAAGTAGAAAGGAATGAAAATAAAAAAAAGTAGGCAAAATGTGCATAAAGTAAATTTACGTTAGCAAGCCTTTTGCGAAATTACAGATGTCCTGAAAAACATTTATTACTGTGACAAATGTGTTACCAATTTCGCTGAAGCACTTATTATATCCTTTTCGTTATATTTTTATCATCATTTTCTTTTTCATTTACTCCTCGTCGATCTCTTTTTCGTATTCAATATTACTGTCGGGGAAATTTTCAAAATTCTTTTCATTCAAATTTTTCTTTTTGACCTAATGAAAATGATAGGATCGGGCGTGGGTAAAGAGACTTGGACGAAAGTACGAAATAAGATGACTGAATAAGCAGAGATAAGCAAGGTGCTAAATAAAATATTTATGTATAGAATTTATAGAATTTTTGTTGATTTAAAAATATACGAAAAATCATTGTCCAAAGGAAAATTCAATTTGGCTGACTCGAGCAAATAATTTATTTGCTCAACATAAATTTAACGTCCAGCGGAAAAGTCTTAATCAAGCAGGGACTTCCGTTGAGATAGAAAGAAGGCTGTTCAGGAGCGTATTGATATTGGGTCGTCAAGGATAAAATTTGTAGAAAAAAAAGGCAAAGTTGGTTGAAAACTTCAATTTCATCCGTGGCGACCCAATATAAGGGGCTGTTAAATCGAATCCTCAATAATTTATTAAACTCAGTCTACGTTTGTAGGAGTCAATCCAATTCGATGAGAATTTTCGAATCGTCCAATTTCCCAATGGACCAATAATCAATTCGAATAACAACATTATCCTGTATTCCGATGAAATGTACAATTTCCAAAAAATTCTCATTCAAATGAAAGATAAAAAATTTTATCCCGACTTTGCGTAGTAATTAGCATATTTACGTGAATTAAACTCATGAATTACATCAGAACAACCGTCAGAATGCTTCATAATTTTATAATAATATCCGAACTTTAGTTTTCAATTAAATATTGATGTTACGTAAATTCATGGTAAAATCGTTCATCCGAATCCTCAACTTGAAGTTGAAGTCTGGATTTAAGCAAAAAAAAAATGTAAAGTTTTCACCATCAAACTTTTCTTATCCTTTAATCCACTTCCTATGTTTTATTTTATTTTTTTTGTCGTATTCTAAATAAGTTTTGCAATATGCGAAAAGTTTTCGTCAGACCGTTCCATTTCCACTGAAATTTCCTAAAAAAAAAAAAATTGTGTGGACGAAGAGAAAATAAAAAAAAATCACGTCATTCTGTTATGAATTATGACTGATGTCGACACTGGCATTACATTTGAAACTGTCGATATATTTGACACGTCCGAAATACTCTCGTCGCATATAGAAAATCGTCAAGTTAAAATCCACCGAAGTCAAGTTATCGATCGTACAGTCAACTACGAAAAAATTTCGGACATAAATTCAACCCTATCGTAGCGCAAATTAATGAGGAACGATAAATCTAATGGAAACGTGATACGGTTTCCAAATTTTCTCCTCTATTCTCCACACTGCCTGAAAACGAACGTTCGCTTTTCCAACTGGATACGTAAAATCTCTAGCAGCATCTTGAAACACTAAATTTTCATATCCATACTGATTGTCTCTATTTTTAAAATAAATTAACAATTACGTACATTTGTAATATTAATTGCAGAATCACTGTGAAATTGTGGAAATATGGAAAAATGAAAAGTACAGGTACTCGGTATATCTATACTTATCATTTAAAATCCCGACAAACAGCTGTTCCCGAAAATAACTCTCGTACAGTTGGCAGTTAGCGAAACATGCTGGAAACTGAAAATCGACGAACTTTAAAGCATCAAGGTAAAAGCTTACGTCTACAGGCGGTCAAGGAAATCCGAGTGACTATAGATAAAAACAGTATTAATATTGAGAAAGTATGATTAATATCGCCAGCCATAGAAACTCGTCCCAATATTAAAGCCTGGGATAAATCGAATGAAAAAAAAGAAAGGAAAAAGCAAGGAAAATTTATTTTCACGATTTACCAGAAAGGTGTCTCGATACCTACCAGCACCAGTGTGACACTGCCAGAGAATGAATCTCTACGGCGCAGCATCCAGTCGGCTGGAATTCTGTGGAAAAGATGAGAAAGAAAAAAAAAAAGTAAAAGATAAGACCTTGGTTCGCGTGAGAAACTTCGAATTCAGAAAAAAAAAAAAAACGAGATATAGAGAAATGAAGAGTCAGCCAAATTGAATTCGATTCAATAATATCGTCAGTCTCGAATCTACGACTCTTGGGTGAAAATTTGTATTCTGAAGAATCTTATGAGAAAGTGTCAAAACTTTTCTTTCGACAGATACAACGAAGAAACTTTATCATTAAAAAAAGACTGGAACGAAGTAAATATCGAGAAAATTTCATTTACGAAAGTTCTAACTACGTCACGGGCCCGTGTAATTCTTGAGCTAACGTGACAGTTTCGATAGAATTTACCAGACATTATCAACTTCGAAATTTTCCCATGGGCTGACCTTGCACGATACCTGAAATAATTTTACAAAGTTTCTAATTGTCGTCAGCTGCCGTGAAGCAAAGTCCTCGTTAACAACCTCAGATGGGACAAGAAAATGGCGTCGTGATACAGAGAACCCAATGCCCTAAAGCAATTCCGACTTTTCTCCTTGAAGCTACTGGCACAGGTACTCCCTCTAAAATCTTTAGCAAGCCCAAGGTCGATAATGCTGAAATTCGTGCCGAAGGAACTTTTCGTACACCATTTTTGGTTCATCCAAGTTTCGTGTAACACGAAGCCAGCCGGATACAGAGAATCAATGTGTATAGTCGCTTTAGTATAACTTCCAAAGGTTACCAGATATATTAAGTACAAACACGCGACTCTAGAATTCGAATTCCTCTTTCTGACATACGTGGAAGGAAAAACCATATGCACGTATGGACTACGTATTACACGCTATGTATATACTAGGAATCAGCCAACTCTTATTCACATTGTTACTACGTTGTCAACCTATTTTTGAGGAATTGAATAAAATCGATTCAGGATAAAAGTACCGTGCTTGAAATCTAATAAGACACGAAGTTTACCTCAATCTCAGAAATGTACTTGTTACATTCTTCCTGGTACAATGAGTATATTTTTTATCCCTTATTTTGTCATCCCCCCGAGAAGATTGAAAGAGAATTTTCAAGCAGCTGCACTCAGAAATTCTAAGAGACTTCATACGTACAATTAATTTTCAAATGTAACTACGTCATTTTACACATTACATAACAATGCAGAATATTTAGCTACCGATGAAGATCACAAAATATTTTTTTTCTCACTTTTAATATAATTCGTATAAAAAACTGTAAAAAAAATTTTCCCCCTTGAGATTCCTCTAGCTATCATTAACTGATCTTCGATTGAATTCTTTCAGACAGAAGAAGCTTCCTATAACGATTCGCTGTGCCGTATTGAATATTCATTAATTGTTAACGCCAGAAATTAATTAAGAAGCTGGCATGAATAATTCCCTGTGCATATTTAACTATTACGAAATTCCCATTAATACTTAACGAAAATTCGCATATACCAGAAAATCCATTAAACAGCAGTAAAAGAAAGCATCGTTAAGTACTTGAAAAATAATTAAAAAATTCTAACCCATAAGCAATACATTCGCAGCACTGTGAGCGACTATTAAGAAACGGTGGAAACAGTAGCTTAAGCTCTCAACAAACTTATTTGATAAAAAAAAAACATAACCCAAGACAACTCTGGTCCAAATCGTCCTCCTCCATCTTCCTTTCTGCTTCCAGCCTTCCTGTGCATCCATCAGATCCACCCCAAGCGTCATAACGTTCCTCAACAGGATCCAAGCACGTGTATATTAAAGAGTCTTTAACAGTTATGCAATAGCCTATTGATTTATGGAAAATCGATACATCGATAACCTACAAAGAAAATACAACGACCGATCCCCATATAGTTTTTCTACCCAGCTGTCAAAACTGTCAAAATATCCCATCATCGATTAACCTCATTAAATTTTGAGGGGTGGACCAAAAAAATGCTACATCTCCTTAAGCTACTTCCGGCTTTCTACTTTACATTGCAAACAAACGATACACGCATCAAACTACATCGTCTTCATGTGGAAGCCGTTACACATGTCCTCCTATTTCTCTGCACGCAACAAGGTTTACTTAACTGGACCTTCTACACAGTAACTAGCACTAAATTTTAATTGAACATAACGCGATATACGCACTATGGATATACATATGGATGTGGATACATAGCTCTGTATATATGTGCATATGTAGATACGTGTGTATAGGGAGGTTGCGAGTTTCCCTAAAATCAATAAATCTCGTGCAACGCTATAGTATGTAGATGAGACATCTATTTTTATGAGAAAATCATATTTTGCGATAGATAAACGAGCAGTTACATTATGCATTACTCAACGATGCAGGATGCTGCGGAGGACCAATAACGAATCACAATGACATTACTTTCTAGAAATTTTATGCCAATATCTATTCAAATAGGCAACATTACAGGTTAAACGCCATGGCTCTCAACACGGTGGATGCTGTTAAATTTTTTTTTAATTTTCCAAATAATAAAATCATCAGATAAATATTACAGTTTAACAGTATTTAGACACTAATATTCCGCAAATAATTATTCATCGATTCATCATTAATATAATCATTGAGCATAATTTCTTAGTTAACGAACCATCTACTGACTAACCACATACCTTCCATGTATTAGCTAGGAGTATCCACTGATACAGCAGACTGTGAAATTACTCCCAGGACTGCCAGGGCTCTGATTGGTCAGCTGGCTGGATAGAAACTCAGTCCGCCAATCAGAGTACACAATGGGATAAACAATCTCATGAGGAATTACGTGATCGATCGTCAGACTGGCGCTCACGAGCACACGTATTCACAGACCACAAAGCACTGCTTGCCATTTAAAATAGACATATGTAAAACCACAATATATTTTACTTAAATTTAAAAGAAAAGCGTCTCTGTCTCACACATGACATCAACGATTTTCACGGTTAACTCCAATTTAACTTTGCCATAGAATTCCCACGCTCAATACAAGACACGCATTAGGCGATCCTACACACTGTATTTTAAATGTAACTTCAAAATCCATCGTCCAAATTGACATAAAAAGCTTCCACGCGTTATACACTCCAAGAAAGCTGGATGAAACGAAACTCGAATTCTTGTGCTAACAATACCATTGGACGAAAAGGATAAGGAAATGAAAGTATAAAGCTCGGATAAAATTAAAAGCGTTATACGTGACGCGCCTTCTTAAAGAACTTTCTTTTAAAGCCTCAAAGAAGACGCTCTCGTTAAATTCCAACCATACGAAGATGTTGCGCACATAAAAACCTATGTAAAATACAGCAAGATATTAGCCCCTAATATCTAAATGCATGTGAAAAGTATCTCATGTGTGTTAAATATGATCTATAAATATATATATGTATATTATATGTATACCCATGTCATCGATTTTCCTTGCATCAATATTCTAGTTGATAACGCATAAGCCACCATTAAATTTCTAACCATCAGCCATTCACCTTAAAAACTTCCATAACTCCAAAGTCAGTGGACAGACGTTAATCCACATTCAAAATTCGCCAACGCTCGCGAAATTTAATATTCACCAACAAGCCATAGGCCAAATTTGCCGTGTCCCATAAATCCTTATGTGAAACGGTTAACGCCTCTTCGAGGAAGGACAAGGGAAAAAATATTTTTGCTTGTTAGCTTCGACTTGCAAAGCAAAAGGAACAAGGCGTGAAAGAAATTGCCGGTCTTTATACGATAGGGGTAAGAAGTAGCAGTAGCAGGAAGGCTAGCGTTTCCTGCTAGAATTTTCGTCCTCACTTAATGTGTCAAACTCGCCCCAGGCTTATCATACGCTGCGAGGACTTGACTGACTATGAAAGGAGAAAAACAAGTGTCAAGATACTTGCTGTCTACCACATTTTTTTAGAATGCTTTTAATACACGTTGCCTCGCGTAACTTCAATCCTGGAAGTACAAACCCTGGACCCTGACCTTTTGAAAGTCCCTGTATGCCCCCAGGAAAAGTCAACAACAGGAGATAACGACCGGGCAGAACGGAAAGATCTTGGAACTGGGAAAATACCCTGAGAGGCGGCCATCTTACATTTGAGCTTCTTTATGCCTTCGTTTCTTCGCATCTTGACTGACCGTCCCTTAACTACAAGGACGATGCAAATCAGAACTAATATTATGCTAATCTTGGTTCTTTCATAAATAATGCAAATTTTTTCCAAATCGAAATTCCTTCACCAATTAATAAATTAGGAGTCCTCACCAGAGCTGGTGCAGCTAATCCGTGAAGACCGGGAACCGCATCCACAGGACACTGCACTCTACGGGTAGGCACTGCACTAGGGCACAGCACTACACCTCCGGAACATTCACAGAAAATCCATAGAGTTTACTGGATTTCGCGAGAGCAACGCGAAAATTACACAAGCGACAACTTTCTATATCGTATCGAAACGCGACTAGAAAAACTATCAACAGACAGCACGGGAGCGCGAACCGGTTCGTGACACCTCGGTCGGTGCCCCGAGACAGACTGTTTTGACAATAGCGAAATTCGAGAACTAATCATTCTGATTGGTCGAGATCCTTATAGCCGATAACTCTTCCTTTCCCTCGAGTCTGTCCCTTTAAACCAAATCGCGAGTGTTCCTTAACGAACCGGTACGTAAAGCTAGGAGATCCTGCACGGCCGATTCCCCAGGTCATCGGACGGTAGCTGGGCACCACATCCTCAACTCGGGTCAAGAGGTTCCTCATCTGCGTTTAACCGTATCAAAATCTTATCTCCGGCCGCTCTACAGCCCTTTTCCCATCTCCAGCGGACCGCAGCTATTTCAGCCGGGCTTCTGCCGGTCCGTCGAGACGTCTCCGTCGGTTCCTCTACTCTTCTCCTCTGTCGGGCAACTCGGTACGTCGAGACTATCTGCCCACGGCAGATTCAAGCATCTCGACCTCAACTGAACAATAACGAAATCTTTCGTGCGCATTTCCGTAACTGTACTAATCAACCCGAGAATGTAGCTTCTGAGCAGGGTGGCGACCCGAATGAAACCAGACAGCAAGAACGTTAGCTGTATCGGTAGCCGGAGTCGCTTGTGACCGTGAATCGAAAAATCACGTCACAAGTCATATTGATAAATGTATATTCGAATAATTGATTTCGGTGAATTGAGAAAATTTAATAACGAGATATGAATTATTGGATGAATTGGAATTTTACTATTCTACAAGAACTAGGAGTATTTAATATAATGTAGACGCACGATAGAATCGACTGACACATCGAAATAGAATTTAAGCCTGAATAACTTTAAAATACTGTTAAACTTTTTATACGTCATTTGCGGAAATAAAGAAGACAAATCATATAAGTTCAGGCGTTGATAAATTCGAAGCAGACTTTTCATTTATATTGAAACGTCCTTGATTATTAAAAAGAGACAAATTGAAATTGTACAAAAAAAATTGTTTTTCCTACTTTTACCTCAAATTCCCAGTCTGTAATTAGATACGAATTTGCAGGGGATCAAAGGCCCCCGTAATTTTGAGGAAAATATAAATTTTCATTGACGGTAATATCAGCGAAATAAAGTCCGATGACGTCATAACGATAAAGGAGGCACTTTGACAATGGTATTTAACGATCTTTACTTTTCGAATATAAATAAGACAACAAAAAAGAAAGGGAGCATATAAAGAAAATTTAATTAATTTTATGAAAATAATATGTTCTTGACTGCGACGTCATGGATTTTTTTTATATAAAAAATTTGTCTACCATTTATCATTCTTCGTTTTGAAAGCCTCTAGCGAACGAGAATGACAAACTGCCGTCTCGTAAGTCTTCCTCCACGTAGAAAATCCCTGTGTGAAAATCGTGGAAAAATTTCAGGAAAACTTCTGTCCTCTCTATAAGATGTGGAAGACCCCGCCTCTCTTTGGTTGTGGACATTTGTATTACCCCATAAAATTCAAGTAGAACTAACACGCAATTTTAGTGAATTTTCGTCTAGAGTTGAAATTCTAAAAAAGACCAAATAAAATAATAAAAAATAAAAACACGCTCCTACGTTACAAGCAGATAAATCTAACATGATAAATAGTCATATGAGTATAAGATTAATACCACGTGAAATGTATGAAAAACCAGAAAGCCCTGATCCGATTGGCAATAGACGTTTCGCATATCAAGGAAAAGGATTAAGACAGCCAGCGATGGATAGGGCTGCTAATGGACCCCCAAGGATAAGTTACACCCTGTCCTAGCGAAAGATTTCAGTCTTACTAGTCTGACCAAGTGGATGAACAAGAAATTGCAAAAAAAAAAAATTTGACTACCCCTAATCCTTGATTACCGAATGACAGCCAATAAATAATATCGATTAAAAATTACTTCACGATATTTATCTTGCGTCATTAATCAAAACAACAGGTCATAAATTCACCAGGCACCAAACTGTCATGACAAGGATGTGCTATAAATTTAATAAGATCATGTCTACCAGGTATTTGCTAATGACAAAAATCATCAAGAATGGGTGTTACGCAAGGGATGCGTGAGAAAATTGAAGAACTCAAAATCTTTACGAATGAAACGGATAGAAAAAAAAAATCTAATTTCTTCATGAATCCAAAGATATAACTTTGATTAAATATATTTTGGGTAAAAAAAATTAAATTTACTCAAATTCAATGATTTCGTATCTTGTTCGTAACTGTTACTAGGGTGTCTTACCCTGGCACAGCGGTCCATTTTCACCAATGAGGAAGCAGCACAGTAATAGGCAAGGGTAGCGCGAATCAGACAATGAATGATCACGCGGTTCCATGTCAACAGATCATCGATTCGCTTACTATAATAGCTTGCTATAATGAAGAAAGGGGTTAAATGATCGACTAAGCCAGCTCGGTGAATGATCCACATGAACTGATATACTGTACATAGACATTAACACGTAATTATATTATATATATATATATATATATACACAATCAATAGGCAGAGTAAGAGCAGTAAACCACCATGACAACATGCCGGCTGTGATGATTTTCGGGATTCCGGGAATGCAAACACGTTGCGAGGGTAAATTCATTAATCCAACACCTAATGCTTGAGTGCCTTTAAAGGTCCACTGTAATTATGGGTTCGCTAAAGTAGAAAGTACGTGCGATCGTAAAAGTTCAAGAATTACAACCCCAGTGCGAGGGAACGTGCGAGTAAAACATATGAAAGAAAATAGTTAACAAAATAATATTTCGCATATTAAGGATTCTTATGTATATTTTATGCATAAGAAAGATCCTTGTAGAAAACGTGGTGTTTTTAGGATAATGAAAAAAAAATAATTAATAGTAAATATCAGTCTTTTATTCTGACTGATGTGCACCGATATGGAATCGATACCAGGATAAGGAATTACTAATCAATCTGATAATGTAACACGATTTGAATATTTGATAAAATTTCGCAGATAATAAAATCGCGATACGATCACTCCCAGCTCGAATTTTCGAATTGGATAATTGGAACTAGAGTTCTCTTGAAAATTCCAATCTGATAGCAAATAGCAGTTAACCTGACTCTTTGTAGTTAGCTGAGCTTACGGTGACGACATATCGAAATTGCATATAACGTAAATCAATCTGAAAATGGAGATTCGCGATTGATTCGAAAATACCCCAGAGGGTTTTACCTATCGATCGGTTATACCTTCGGTTATCTAACATTCGAAGTTCGTCTCACAGAAATTGTCTTCGTGGGCGTAAAAACTTTCTTGGAACTGTAGAAAATATGTAATGGAATTGTTTTCGAGGATTTTGCATCAGGCAAATTTTCATATACGTCTTAATTGCGTCATTACTTTCATTCGTAATCTCAAAATGATAATATATATGTATTGTCCAATCTTGTGACTCATAAATATTTAAGAAATACGGATAACTTCAGTTACCATCGTACCTCGGTTTTCTTTTGTTTATTTATTACGTATTTTGCCCTGTTTTCGCGCGAACATTTTACGCTTCATAAATTAACCAAGAAAGGCTTCGAAAAGCAGCAAGTCTGACAGCGAATTGTTTATACGTAGTTTCTAGCCACTGCCACGACACTTTCCTATCGAATGCGTGGTATTTCATGAATTTTCTATCGCTAGAATCGTCCTCTCTGGGGAACGATACATTTATTTAGAATTGCGTTTATTGTTCGAACGGAAATGACGTAACCTAGTTCAGTGTCCTTCTTAAAGTAAAGAAAAATAATTGAAAATGAATATAATAAAAAAAAAAAAAGAATATTGTGGTATTTTCAATGAGACTTTTTTGAATTGCAAATATTTCATATCCTTTAAATCAAAAATGTAATTCAAATTAATAATACTACCTTTGAATCACAATTTTATATCTGTCAACTTTTATTCGTGGTCTACCAGGTATTTCATTCGGGTATGACGCAAACAACGGAACGCTTAAAAAAAAGAGTTTTCATTGCAGAAATACCCGTGGAAAGAAATGTCCTGTTAAATAACGAATAGAATTTTTTTTCGTTATCATTAAGCGGTATAAATATTTTCACCTTGTTTACAACAACATATACGATACGTAACAGCTAGCATGTGCTTATAATGTTACACAATTATGAAATTACAATGAAAATTTTTCATTAATATTTCGACACTGTGTATATACAGAAAAATCATTTCGTCAAAAAAATTTACCCGTTCGTATATGGTTTGCGGGTACTATTGATAATAAAAGACGCCATTATTTTTCTCGCCTCGTATTCAGCGACTGCTTTGACTATCAGCGTCCCTTTGGGTATCTTTCAAATATCTTCTTGACAATTTCCCGAAAGGGACTTCCGGTCCGTCCTTCGTTGAGAGAAAGACTGATAAAGCTTTTCATGTCTTCCTTTGAGAAGGGACTAGAATTCTATCTCAGAAAGGATCGATATGTCGGATTTGTGATTCTAGAATCATTTTCAGAGTTAGTAATAAAAAAAAATCTATTCACTGTGAAATATGTCCTCCCCTCAGTAAAAAAAAAAAATCCATGTCAGGTTTTATCAAAGGTTTAACTGTAGCATTTTTGTCGCCTTATCCAGGATTATGATTGGCTGTCGGTGTCATCAGTCGGTGAGTACGAACGTGCAGTTTGAAAAATAGGCTAGCCGCTTCTGAAAAATATTGGTTGCCATTCGTCAATGATAATGAATGTTAAAATAAGCGATTAAGATAACCTCAAAATTTGTGTTATTTCTTTTACGTTAACCCGGAATGCAGAATAATCGATACTGTTAGCTCTCTGCCTTGTTAATCAAGATAAGCGAATCTGAAGACTAATGAATTAGTGTTTATCTCACGCGAATGCCTCGGCCCGTTTTAACCCTAATCGACTTAAACCACTGACAACCGCTTTTCAAAATTTGGGGATACCTCGAAACCTCACAGGGATCGTTTCAAAGCTAGGGATATTATGTATATATGTATATGCAAAGTAGCGAACTTCGTATAAGCACAGGAAACTTTAGGCTACTATCGATGCTACATGATGATATCGTGACGAGAAAATTAGCATTTTCATCAAACAACCTTACCCGCCCTCAAAATTTCTAGTTGACTTAACAGCTAATACTTCATCAAAAAATTAATTGCCTATTTAGGCAAGGATTCGATAACGTCGATTATGTTGCCTAAAATTATAATCAAAGCTTATAAAAGCAGTTAAGTTTTTTTTTTCAAAATATCTAGTGAATCCTTACACCTCACATGTGATAATAACATGTATCTGACATTCGGATTATAATACGTAGACAATCTAAAAATAAAAAATGAACAAGCTTACTACAATAGAAACTTTCGAGACAAACAGCAAGTTTCTCCATAAGCTCAATTAAATTAGACTCTCATACGCTAATTAATTTAATTATCTGAACTTCTCGTTATTACGTGTTTCGAGTTACCTTACGAGAAACATTTGTGTATTCTTGCAACGTCCCACCTGTGAACAAATTCCGACATTTCATTGTATCCGACAATTTAGAGGAACTTTCATAAAGCGTTTCAAGAAAATAATAAATAATACGAATTTCAAGGAACAAGATTCCCATCTGTCATAAGGAACTGGACCAAAGTGACAACGAAGAATCCGTCAAAATAAAAACCCTTCCGTAAAATAAATAAATTCGATTAATCTCCACAAGTTTAAATTCTCCTTGCGCAAAGGTAACGCAAATGGAATTCTTGAAATGATTAAACCTACATCTAAAGAGCTTAAAGGTACCCCCACAGTGGTTTGCGGCATCTAAGTAAGAGGTATTTAGGTAAATGTATTTTCGCTTGAAAGGAAAGCTACTTCCTAGGATCCTTCCCATCTGAGACTTTACCACCACCAAAGATGTAGAAATAGAAAGAGAGAGATGTAGGTATATAGAATGAGGCCATGTTCAATGAGTACCCCGAACAAAAGCCTAGTGTTCTTGCATTGTGTTCTAACCCCTGCAGGAAAACGCAATCCAGGCTAACAGTCAGGCTTAACAATGTCAGCAATAACGTGAGGTTGGCACCATCGACCTTAAACCTTCTCCGTTACTACACGTCCTTGTATCTATGTATATACCAAAGTATAGGAGCAGCTGACCTCGAAAAGACCGTACCTTTATATTCGTTTTCATTGAAAAATCCTAGCGACGCGTTACAATCCATAACCTCGTTTATTTCTGTCGCCAGCATACTTGATAAACTCTCTCGCTGCTAGTCCATTGCATAAATGTTTCTCAAGGAGCGTGCACAGCTCGCTCCAATTTCTCAGTATAATCCTTACGTTAAAGGGATGCAAACCAGCCGTGGGTGAAACTCTCTGGCTATTATCAAACTAGAACACAGGTAAGAAAATCTAATATGACCGAGATGATATATAATATTACTGTACCAAAAACTGTGCGAATATAAAAAGAAAATGCTGGTGCTTTCCATTCGCAAACGTAATTCCATCCTGGCTCCCCTTATTCGGATGCTGGATATTTTCTCTGGAGAAAGTCGAGCAGAAGGAAGTTCAATTCTGAAAGAAGAAGATTGAATGGTATAAGTGTAAACGTAGTAACCATATATTTTTCTAACCTATATTTACTCTCATACGAATCTATTAATCGTCAAAATTAGAAGATAGACTGCTGTAATCTTATTCCTTTGAATAATGACAGCCCACGGCTGCTAATTACCCCATCGTTCGATACGTGGCTTATCAAATTGACTTTGGTGTCATTCTTTTGCTCAATTAAAGCTTTATCTAGATAACGTACTATCGTTCGCTTTACACCACTTAAACCCGTGTATATTATTAAAGAAAAAGGATAGGAATATTATTAAATGTCAAGTATTACTTTAATCAGTACCTGCCACCATGTTATTCTTGGAATTTCCAATTTCGCAATATCCGTCCGTCTGCTGATCGCGATTCTCCAGAATCGAAATTACTGCATTCAAACTAGCTCGATCTCATATAATCAAATGACCTCGCTTAATCTCCTTATTACACGCCTTGTTCCCTTATCTAAAATCACAATGGTTAATAGTCTTTGAAATCTCAGATACAAAATTTCCTATACGTGCCAGCGAGCTGATAACATTTTTCATATTCAAAATTATTTTCAGATTTACTTCAACGCACCTGTCACTCATTTCACGCAATTTCACTCGGCATATGTCGCACTGGGATTTCAAATCGTCTGACTCGTCTCAGTTCTTTTCATATTTCCCTAAAAGGGTTCACTTGTTCGTTATAGAGATATGAGCTCCTCGTAACTCTGCAGTATTGAATTTTATCGTGGAAGTTCAAGCTCGGCTAACAAGGTGATTTCTATATAACAGAAAAATTGTTCGTATTAAAGTATACACAGTGAAGGAAATACATATTGACTTGACAAGAGTATTTACCAAGTATACAAAGTCGTGAGTTATATTGGAGTTTTTTTGCGAGTTTTAGGCAATTGCAAAAATATCCAGTAAACAATACCTTCTGCAAATTCCTGATAAACGTGTTCAATTTCATTTTGCGTTTAACCAAGTATCAATCGTCGAGGATCGATTGGTCCAGTATTGTACATCAAGAATACCAACCACCATCTTCATCAGGGATAATCAATTTAGAGAGTTTCCTACGTGATTCCGTAGCCCTTTAGATACTGTGATACGTGCCATTTTCACAGGTAGACTAGCAGACACGTAATTCAAAACAATCACGGATATACGTGGCAAAGGGCATCATTTCTCATTGCCTGTAATTTACCATCTTCCCAACAAATACATTCTGTAGTCCCGAAATAATCACATCAATTATTCGATATCCTCGATTCCGATTAATACAAAAGAAATTAACAGGCAACTAATAACTCGTTATAACTGAACCGTCGAAAACAAAGAAAGCACCGTAGACTCCGAATGATAAAGTGCTTCCCTATGATAAAAGCAAATGACAATATAGTCGCGAAATTTAATTAAATCTAATTCAGTGAATTAAATCAGATTCGAGAATTTCATCATGGCAAAAGATGCTGCGGGAACGTTATCTGAATAAATGAAGAATCTCAATTCCTCTCTGAGAAATAGTAATAGTAGCTGTTATCATGCTTTCTCGATTTTACCGATAAGAAGTCACCATGACCCTGCCTTGAATTCGTTCAATTTGCTTGACCCTAAACTCAACGAACCCTTGCGTCACGTTACATAAAGATGCTTATCAGGGTTATCTATACGTTAAATCTCCAGTCTCCCTTGCTTCCAATTCTCTTCACGTTTTTTTTTTTTTGTTACTTCAATATCAAAGTCTTAATCCTCGATCGGACAGAACTTACTGGGAAATTTACCCTATCTTGACAGCCGGATCAATCCCTCGTTACATGTCCGACTATTCTTAGTAGGTTTAGTCCTTTTCGACATAAGCCCAGTAGAAAGTACTAAATCGCATTAAAAGCTATAGAAAGTTATTCGTTCGAATTAAAATTACAAAAAAAAAATATTCATAAGCGTTTCGTTTATTTCAAATTTTTTGCAACATAGAAATCGACCTTTTTCTCACCTAACGGGACCAAGCAGGTTAGTTTTATTAACGACGCTATTTTATTTTCATGAAACAAAAACTTTTACTTACTGTACATTCGACTAGTGATGGCTTTTCTTTATTGCACAATCAACAGATACCCTTGTTATCTTCGCAATTCAATCGGTGAACCCTGCATACGACGTATTAATGGAGACAATTCATTTCATGGGAAAATAGAGTAAATCGATTATTTATTACGTCATTGAGTTCAACCTGGCATTTAATTAATTCGAACGAACACTGTAACACTTTCACGATGAAATATTAATCGAATGAAAAATCGGACATATTCTTTGTCGTGAAAATTCTATAAGGAATCATTTATCTTGGATACGCTGATAACGCAGTGAGAAAGTTTTTTTTATAGAGACGAAAATAACAGCCAAGAATAATAACAAGAATTTTTACTAAAACTTCAGACGATAAAGCAGATAAGTGGATTCGATCTTGATGTAATTGAATTCTAGGGATATACGTTTAATCGCTTTTCTTTAAACCTTAATTGAATCGGCAGTTCACTTTCTACAAAATCGTATTTAGATTCTATAAGTTGAATTAATAGTAACTTTTTAGCATCAAGAAAGTCGATACTTTTATCTCAAATAATTAAAACCCGTTACCCTGTCCAATCGCATTGTTTGGAAATTGCTTTCATCAGACAAAAAAGCTCCAGAGTACGCAGCTTCTTTCAGGGAAGATGATATCTAAAATTTTAACTATACAAAGCAAAGAAACTGTAATGAAACGTTATCATAGATTTTATGAATGAACGTGTCAAGTTTACTTCGAATTAAAAAAAATCAATCCTGAATCTTCGCTATTAATTGCTTGTATAGAGATACATTGAAATAAAAGTTATATGGTCATGTTTTACAAATTTATTTATAAAAAAACCAGAACGTATGAATGATTCATATTAAATAATATTTTTTCCTTAATTTGATAACATATTGTATCATTTTACGCTTGAAACCATTAAGGTTCTCTTGGGGATATAGCAGAGATATACGATTTATATTATAAGGATAAAGCAAAGCCACTCTCACCAAATGCACGTTACCATATCTGAAACAGTAAATTTAGTGAAAAACGAAAAAAAAAAAAAAGAAACCTAGATTTATGGTAGACCGGCACTTGTTTGCATATCGCACCAAAACAAGCGCAGCAGCTGTAAAAATTCTTACTTTACTACGACTCGGTTCAGCTCGTTGAAATAAATTCTAAAAAAAAAAAAAGCCACAAGTACCATTGTTCTGGGAAAAATGTATTCATCTGTACGTTTTTAAAGACAATGAAAGCCGTGCAGGCGACACCTACGAAATATAATCTATTATAAATAAAATTACAAAAATTGAACCTTTGCCCAATCGTACTAAAGCTATTTGATTACAATTAATAAATAATACCATCTGTCAAATTTATCATTTTAATACTTTAAAACCAAGTAGCCATTACCGCTGAAATTTCAGAAATGGAATCGTGGTAAAATCAACCAACACCTTCGTCATAAAGAATATGAATTTGTCTCAAAATGCTTCAATTCCATGAGAAAAGTGAAATCAGTGGAAACAATAGCCTAATAGTAGACGTAGAATAACTTGAGAAAATCCACGGTAATAAAAGTTGTGGTCGCAGCGATTACAATAGAATTCATATAATTGCATTATCCACTTGCAAGAGATAGGCATGCATTGTTCCCATGTCATCTACAAGCAATCATTTCGAATCTATACTATTGCGATAAGCCCATTCTATTATCATACCTATTGTTCCTGACTCGATTCCCCATTAAGAGCCATCCAATCCCTGAATAGTCTACGTGCCAAATATATTTGACAATTTCCCAAAATCCTCACGAGTCATCCTCAAGCTGCTCTTCAACAATCCACACGGTAACATAAACTGTACCCAAAGTTTTCGAGAAACCTGAATAAACGGAATTCACGAAGCACATAATTCGATGGGAATGAAATCTTTCGTAATATGTGTATTTTGATTCTTTCCAATCTTCATGAGATAAACCAGAACGACATATAATATTTCACGATGGCCATAAACAACAATGGACGTAAATCCATGAATAGATACCAAGTTTATGCGCTTTTTATAATAGCCCGTCAGCCATAACATTAAGTAACCCGGAAATTAAGTCAAAGCCAGTAAGAGTGCAGTGCACGCCAGCTAGGTTAAACATGAAAAATCTACCAGATGTTCATCATAACGGATATAAATTGCACGTTTAATATCAAATTATCTGATTTCATCCCTTACAGGAATCAGCATACACCAATCAAAAGTCGCTTGAAATTTCTTTCTTGACTTATTACGATTAATACAAGAAACCATTAAGAAAAGAAAGGTACATAAAACCCACCATAAATTTGTAAAGTATGAAAATAGCATTAAAATTTATACGAATTTTACTCACTAAATTCAAATAAACCCTTCTAATTACCACGATCGCGTAAAATTGATATATAAAACCAATACGCACTTCAATATGATATATTGATCAAATAGATTCCGTCTATTCGACATAGAAATATGGAATCCGGTTAGGCACAGAAATACACTCGAATCGTTTCCCCATGGAATATAAAGAAGCCGTGATACGAATTGAAAATTACTGAAGCAATAAAAGGGCAAAAGACAGTCGGTTTATTACTAGAACTTCACTCTCGGGTGGCAGCCGTCGTCTGTCCGTGATGCTTTACGATGACATAAAACGACCAAACCTAACGGTTGTTCCGAGTGACATTAAATTTCGTAACCTTCTTCATAATGCGTTGAATAATTACAAATGGCGTGATAGCCATCCGTAACTCGGAGCAAGATAGTACAGGGTTCCACCTGAAAATCTATAGTAAGCTTATACAGCACACGTAATACATAACATAAAAGTCAAGAGTGGTAGAACAGCGGGTTAACGTCAAACAGCTCACCTAGTAACCACAACGAAACCAGTGACTCTGGAAAAAATGTTGAATTACAAAGTTTCTAACAATTTAGTTGGTTTATCTTAGAAACCACGAACTTCTCTCCAGCCAGAAAGTCTTTCCCGAAACGATAACAATTCGGCATCCTCTTGGAGAATCTGCGATGAACCAAGGACACCATATTCGCCCAACCCTAAAAACGTTCTGCAACAATTTCTTGGTTATGTTTGCTTATCCAAAGCTCCCTTTAGATGTACAGTTATATTTTTTGATATAATAACACAATGATCCACCACGACTTGATGTATTTTATACTTAGAGATCAAGTAGAATCTGATACAGTGCTTTTACAAAGTACTTGGTGGGTATTCATGTGAAAAAAAATTTACCTGGGACAACCTGAGGTTCTTTAAAAATTCTATAAACCTGCTATCAGTGTAAAATGCATTGCTGCTACAGTCCTTTTTTTTTTCCTTCGCTCTCTCCTGCGGCCATCCTCTCATCTCAAGCGTCCTTCTTCACTCCCTCTATCCAGGAAGACAGTACTAGCAGATGAAATCCTGGCACGTGCGCATGCGCTGTACTTTATTGATCAACCTGGAGGGAGATTCAGTCTGGTTCAGACCATCGAACCGGATGGACAGATCTATGAGGTACTATTTATTAGTTGCCATCGACTGTAACATGCGTGCCACTAACCTGAAAAACACAATATATTATAAAGATAATATCAAAATCCAGCTGCTCAACGTTCTCAAAGCACGCATATAGGCAGTAGTGAAACTAAGATAAGTATTAGGCTAGATATAAAAGTGGAAGGAATATTTTGAGGTATGTCTTACCAGTATGAAACCGATATGAAAAAAACTGCACTGTGTTTCCGCGGCGTAAAACGAAGGCATATTTTAAATCTCATTTGGTGAGACAATACAAATTATTGACAACTCCTGTCTTCATGGCCTGCGAGTCCGATTCAGATAATTCTCAGGAAGGCACGGCTAGTCACGTAGAGTCGAAACTTCTCAAGCTGATACTCAGAGAGAAGTTATTTCTTCATAGAGAAGAAAACTTTGCTGAGAATTGCGAAAATTCAGAAGCCTTATTTAGCCAGGGTAAAGAACATCATGAGATGTCTGTCATCTAGTAGTCTTGTATTCAAGAAACTATTATGTACTGCCGAATAGCTTAAGGATTACTTACCATGGATCATCTAGCAACTTATATTTATACAATAGACAAGCACCCATGTGTGTATATATATATATATATATATTAAACAGTAGATAGCATAAAAAATAATCCAACTGATTCAACATGAGAACAATTGACAGTAAACAGTGAAAAATTAATTAAACCCACGAAGCCTAATCCTATGCTTATCAAGGGCTGCTGATTTCAGTCAATCAAATCTAAAAACAAATAATCCCTGAATCCCGAAATATCTTTGTTAGCTCAGCTCATCCAATCCTCAAACCAAGATACGCGAAGCGGAACGGTGTAGATACAGTTAATAGCACCTAACAATAGAGATTCGTATTCTTGTTTTTGCTACTTAGGACAAAAACGAGAAGCGACATGGTCGATAATCCAAAATTTCTTAACTTTCCCTGTACCATTGACAATATATAAAATCTTAAGTCTCCCATTGTTTGCCATTGGCCGCCATTCAATTGCTTGCACTATTGTACCCCCCCTTCAATTCTTTCTCCTCCCCCCTCAACCGTAGTCTTTATTCCGCCTCGAAAGTGGCACTTTAATTCAGCTTTATCGGTAACTCGAGCTGTGTGGCAATGGATAAAATGCGAATAAAAACAGAGACTCTGCGAGCGTTCAGCTTTATCACCACGTTCCTTTAATAGATACTAAAATAACGTTCGAGGACGTAATACCGCAGAATATACAGACAGTATGCGAGAGTATGATGATACCTGTGTATATAATGTAATGCCGATACGGAATCGAACCCTCGAGTGAGGAGTGTAGATGCGAACCTTTTAACAGCCCTTTCATCTTGGCGTCATAATAGCCATCGTCAAAGGAACAGTCATTCGCTGTCGATTAATGATAAGGTTACAATCACTCTTGAAATGTTATTCGACCATCGGTTCGATAGGTTCCATTAGGTCTGTATGAAGCATATTAATGGCTAATCAAACTGGAATAGACTGAATGATGATTAAAAATCTGGAGTCGGTCGATAGTCCTGGTCCTGTTGAAAATATCAAACATTAAATGCAGCTGAATAGAATTGATTCTGTTGAATTGTGCAATTTGAAAATACTTTGAAATTACAGCCTCGAAAAAAAAAAAAAATTCAAATTAAGACGCCAGGTAATGTAGGATATTTTTTTGTGATACCTTTGACCGAGCTACCCGGTATAAAGGATAGAAAGGTACTAGAGCCTCAGTGCTATCAAAATTGATGGAGAAATGATGTGGTCGTTAGGTTAGAGAGTCAAGACGTGATATCAGTTAATTAATAGAATCTAAGGCACTCAGAATGAAAGTTCAGGGGTCTGGGAGCCGCAAACGGATCTGAAGTTATTATCAAGGGCATATACGTGAGACGTCAATCGGAAATTGGAAAGTTATCTCGAAGCAAGATCGAGTTATAATTCGCAAGAGTATGACGAAGAGTGAGAAAATTGTGGAAATCAAATTCGTGGACCCTTTGGCAATGCTATGGGATATCATTGCCCTATCTCCGCGAGGACTGGCTTCCATTTTACCAGAGGGAGGCTCTTGGAGATGGTAGAAGGAAATAAAGATAGTAGGAATAGAAGCGATGGCGGATAAGATAAGCGAAAATTGTTTTTTAAGAAAACTTACTTTACGTGAGCTCTTACCGGACTTGGATGAAATTAATTTTTCTTAGGTAAGGAGAAAGTTACAGGTGTCTTGGAAAACGACTTACTTCGAAGATAGATGCTTTTTATCCTATTCAAACGGTACGATTCTGAAGCTTATTTCAATCCTAGTAAACATTTATTGAAATTTATGTACTAAGAAATCGTTAAATTTTATAACCTTTCAATAAGGTAGCCAGTACTTATAGCCATTTTCAAAGCTTTCGATTTTGTGCAACAAGGAAAAGCCTATGCTCGTAAAAATGGAAAAGTTGCTTTACTGTGTCGCAAAATTTCTCAAAAATAAAATCAGTGAAGAAAACAGGCACACTGAAGTTCGTGGGGGAGAGTGGGGGGGGGGGGGGGGGATTAAAAATCAAATTTCGGTATAAATTTAGGTGGAAATACAAAGTATAGCAGTGTCTGTTAAACACGAAGGATATTCATGCATGATAGGAAACAAATGTAAAGATAAAAAGAATATTTTGTGAATATGAAATTCATGATAAACCACTTTTATTTAATTTGTACTAGCAAACGATACTCTGAATGCAACTGAGTAACAAGATATTAACCAGACGCCGGAAAACTCAGTAACGTTGTAGGTGTCTAATACATTATATTTAAATAGTCAAAACAAAACTTTGCCGTGACGTTGCAAACTCCTAGATTAAATGAACATAGAAAGTACCTCTCAAATTTCATTCAAACTTCTTTCATTCAAATATACGAAATAGTTAAAGTAATAATTGTAAATAGAAAAATCGAAAATTCAAATAAAAATTATAGCTACACTATGATCGATAAATCATTGCTCATTATTGACGCCATTGCGTCGAAACATAAGTGAGTCGTAAAACTAGATCTCGAAATAAACGTCATAAACTCTATTCGTTCGGATAAGAAAATAGTAGCAATAAATTGGCCGATCTAATGAATTCATTGTGTAAAGATTTGAAGTTATTGGACGACCGTTTGCTTCGGAGGAAGATAAGCTTCCGGGTTTTTTGTCCTCTAAACATTTTCATTGTATCAACGTAAGGAAAGGGGACGTATTTATGGAGATTTATAGCGACTGGCACAGGTCCAAGAGTCTGACGGACATATAACCAACCGTCACAACTTAGATAAAACTTTTAAACGTCGTGAAATGATGGAATCTAAACGTTTCCTTAATTTAAGTTACAAGTTATGGGATAGGTTAAAATGACATACCTGAATCTTTTTCACGCTACTGACTCTTGTACCTTGAGTAACGAGTAATAATGGATAACTGGCAAGCCGTGTACTACGGTATTTTCATTCGGTAACCTTGTAAATATAGAACAAAAAAACTCGCGCACTGCGTTTGCATTAAAACTGAACGGAAGTACAGAACAAGAACGTAACGGCGCTGAGATCGCAGACGTTTGGCGCAGAAGTCTTGTGACGAAGGATTAATTTAGAGGGCGCTATAAAATTTAAATTAACTTCTCCCGCCAATTATAAACATGCAATTTCCTTGTAAATTGAAATGGATATTTATTAATAAAAACTACACAGCGCAGGTAATCTTGGTCGAATATTTATCCAAACGTTGCTAGTTCATTAAGAGAAGCTTATTCTCTTTGTTATAATTAATACAAAAATCAGAGAAATTTAAACGTGTATATTGATTTTACATCAATTTTAAAGTAACACGAAATATAAAAGTAACTAACATTTATTAATATTAACTTTTATATTCTCGTATAAGTACGCAATATGCTTTTCGGACACATTTCGTAAACCTCAAAACTTGACATTCGAATTTGTCGAATATAAAATATTTCAGAATACTCCAGCTATTCGGCTTTAAAATACATTCTAATTGAATACCTAAGAACTAATACTTTCTAGATACATACCAACTACAGACATCCGCAACAAGGATAAAGAAACGTCTTCTAAAATGGACTCCGTGACCTCGTCGATCTTTCTCAACGTGACAAACGAGCCATGAACTCCCCTGGAGTTTCGCAGTGACTCTTAAATAAATAAATGAATTTATAGGACGAGGAAAAGTACTAACTAAACCGGCATTAAATTACAAGAAATGTATCTGTCCCAGAATAAGAAAGCAGGACGTCCAGCAGCAAGTGAAGAACAGTCGGGACAGAAAGCGCCTAACTGTTGCTTTTCCGGGTTGTTGCCTCTAAGCTGTCTCCACTTCGTCTCTTTTGTATTTCATCCATTCATTTGAAGTGCCTCAGTCCCTTTCTCTTAGCCATTTGTATACCAGTACATATATATGTACACCCATATGCATGCGACACTAATGAAAACGTACGTAGGTACGTATATTTTGGCAAAATAGCAAAGTGCCCACTTGATCACACTTGATGCTGCTTCCTGCTTCCTGCTTTGCGACTCCCCCTTGCTCCACCTTTTACGCAGGCAACGTCAACTTCAACAGAATAGAGCTCACCCTGCTGCTCAGGTCTTCAAACTGCTTTAGCTGTGCGCCTTTGACATCCCAAGGGCTGCCAAGAAAACACGAATTCTCCTCTGCTCGATGAAGCACGCAGCAAGAATTGGGCCAGCACTTCTCAAGTATTCAACAGCGGATACCCGCACCAGATGGCTATATCCCACAGGATAGTTCACGGGGACGTAGATGTCCTAGAACGGCCATTTACAGAAGATAGAGAAGAGCACGGAACGCAATTTGACACGAATTGTGCGACTTTAAAAATTGCTGCTGCATGATATCGAAGAAGGTATGACTCGATAATATTTTATAGGTTATATTCACGGACTATTTAAATATACAATGCTGCTTTAATTATTTATGGCTATACGTGACGTTCGAGGATTGAACGTTTCTGTATGTATACTGCATTTCACTGTTAATACAATTTACTGGCTGAATAGGAGAGAAACGAAGTAGATATATGTCAGTTGGGGAAAACTGGTGGGTTTTGGTTTATAGCGCGAAGGCAAAGAGAATTGCCAAGTAAGCGGACCCCTCTTACTTTCATATTTCATGAGTTCGTTTAACATGGGAATCTCTAGCGATGACAGATCTTATCCAAAAGCGATTATCTACGCACGTGTATTTTATTACATTATGATAGCATCAGAATTGGAAAGAAACAGACAGCGGCCATGACAGTTCTTTCAAGAATGTGAAAACCAATCTGAAGCTTGAAGTTTATAGGTAAGTCTTGGCAACTATGACGTAACAAAAGCGGTCGATATAATTTTTTTTTTTCAAAAACAGCGAGCTTTTCCATACCGGCCATAGTCCTGTTTTCTTCTGTCTTGAATAATAAAATGCTGAATCCTTATTATACTACGTTATCTATCTACCCATTAAACCATTTTCGATTATACATATTGCTTATGTACAAAGCACCCGGATTTGTGTCTCTTTTTGTGGGCTAATTTTCCATGAAAACTTTATCTCTGGCTTAAAAATAACTCCACAGTGTTCTTAACCTTATCGCCCTTAATAGGATCATTGAATTAACGTTTCACATAGAAAATCAAAAGCCTTTGCCCTGAGCTTTATAAGGACAAATGATCCGAAAATTATCGTGGCTATCGACGTACCACACAACTGATTCGTTACAGCGCAAAAAGCTCGAATCTCGAATTAACCTATGAAATATATTCTTTTCTATAAATTAGTAGCAACGATTAGTTATTTTATTTACACTTTATGATCAATTATAATGTTGGATCTAATTTATAATTGTTTGGTGAATTTTATACAGCTCCAATACAAATGTCCCGAGAATGGGTAGGGCCAACGGTAAAAAAAAAAACATCATGACTCTTTGTGGACATCTAATGGACATCTTATAGACATGTCAGAAATGTGTCAAAAAACATCTGACGCATGATCATGGTCCAAGATTACTAAGTGGGTAGTGACAAGGGTAAAATATTATGACCCTTTGGGAACAAATATAGACATACCCTAGACATGACCATGTTCCAGGATTAATAACTGGGTAGTGCCAACGTTAAAAAAACATCATGACTCAAAGAGACCAAAAATCGATGTTCGATCACAAAATTGCCAGTGGGAAAAATAAATACGACCGACAATCTCTAAAAAAATGTATATAACCTTTCCCCCGCGTAATCCGAATAAATGAACGTCAATTTCCAATCCAAATCAATAATGAAAAAAAAATTTAACCAACCAAGGTTAATCGCTCGACATCCTAATTCATCGCTGTTAAATCTTAACCTAAGAGGATTTGGAATCTGTAAAGGCATTTTTATATAGAAAAATATTCTTTTCTGTCATATTCTTTATTTCCCTTTCTCTGTCTTATATACATATACAATAATGGTATAATAATATCTTACATCGTAACTAGACTCTACTGCTATACATTTAATTCACTTGAATTTCTAATCAGATATATAAGTAATGGAAGAATCTACGTGTGATCGAGGGACGCACGTTTCCAAATTCGGTATGGAAAAAAGTCGTATCTACAAAGTAAATACAAATCCTTGACTCCTTTACCGTTTCTCATCGTAAATCATGCTGAATTAATGAATTCATAATGGTAATTACGAGTGATCGAAAGTACTCTAAATTACATATTTCACACTGAACTACAAACCCCTCGCAGTATGCTCTGTCTATTTTAGTGTTAATTAATTAATTTACTCACTAATTATATTTTTGGTCGTAAGTTTCATTCTTCACCGCGCATTATTAGTAATTAAGTATACATCGATCGAACGAAATTTTTTAACTAATTCTATATAAACTAATCTCTAGATCATTGATCGTTATTATTACCAGCGAAACGACGTATTACATCGATTAGTGACGTTCTAATGACAATAGACTAATAACATTCGCATCAATTTTCAATTTCACTATTTTGACAATTGTTGTTATTATTATTAATGAAGGATTTCGCAAAATAAATCAATCTTATTATGCATCTCGAAAAATTATCATTTACCGCGCAAATGTCGTTCTGGCTTTGTTTAACGTTCTTAGAAGACCCATGCTTAATCGTTATCAGTTAACACTTTCCTTCCGTTTCCTTATCATTTAAACTCTGTAATGCAGGATAACGCGTAGAAGTCACGCAAGTTTTTACTCATTCAAGAGCTATAGTAATCGAGATTGTGATAATGTGTTCTGACGTGGGTAATGTGTGAGTTTCGAATTTTTTTTTTTTAGTGTTGATACTATTGAGTGGCAAATATTTAGCGTGAGAAATTAAACGTTACTTTAACGAGGCCACGAACACCGAATTTTGGCAAATTTCAAAACCTATTTAATTTAATTCAAAATTAATTTTACGTCCAGTCGTCAATGAGAATTTATGAAAGAAACGATCGGTAATGAACAATAGTGACCATATGTTAATTAAACGATCCTGTGAATTTCTGCAATTAAAAGTCAGTTATCGCCCAGGTCTTACGACTGCTATTCCAATAAAATTACTACATAAATAATATTCACAGTAACATTTCACTTGTAAGCGCATGTACAACGGGTACCTTGCCCCTTTCATAATTATTTTTTTCTGTTCATTT
This sequence comes from Calameuta pygmaea, assembly GCA_031762395.1. Classification (NCBI taxonomy): domain Eukaryota; kingdom Metazoa; phylum Arthropoda; class Insecta; order Hymenoptera; family Cephidae; genus Calameuta; species Calameuta pygmaea. Next base: position 1,203,456 of record JASANN010000517.1, on the reverse strand, counting down.
GTAATATAAATATTAAACGGCACGAAACTTATAATTTTTGCAAAAAAAGCCTCTCTAGTCCGCTTTATTCCTGCCGCCATCTCATCCGTAGCCACCACGAATTTGACCCAGAAAATATTCCAATATTTGTTAAAAACGTCATTCAAAATCTACCACGTGATATCATGTATCAAAATTCGCCAAAGTTTTACCAAAATTCCTCGAAATTTTTGTCAGATTAAAATTCATCATTTTTAACCACCAAAATGGTGATGCAACTCATGCCAAACCCAATTTAACAAAAAAAAAAGGTGTAAAGTCCAGTAACAATAATCCGCAGAATAAATCTATTTTTATATTTCACTTGTGAAAATCCGTATGGATTTGTTCTGCATGGCAAATATATATATATATATATATATAATACAAAAATCCTACATGCAGTTTTCCACCGCGATCTTCCTATAGGTATGTTTTTCAAGAGTGGATTTCTCATCAAGAAGCTTATTTCAGTTTCCATAAATCTTTTATATCTTCTACTCCCTTGCACGAGTCGGAAGGTAAAGTTTTGGGTGAAAATATAAAGGAAAAGAACGGAAGAGCGTCGTATGAACTGAACTGGAACCTAAACGAACGATACGTATCTCCGATGATGTAGCGGTTGGTTTTTGGGGTTCGCCAGGACTAAGGGTCGAAAGACGAAGGTCAAGTCTCTCCCTTGCTCTTCGATATAGAAACAACGATAACTTGCCGTGTCGCTATAGCCAAAGGCCTAAACGATTTTAAATTGGACTAGGGCCAAAAATATATACAGTTATTCAGTAGAACCTGAAGTTAGCGCGCCCATTTGTCTTATAGGAAAACCATGTTCAGGTGGTGCGTTTCTACCGAATAACTCTGTATATAGTTTAAATGTAAGTTAAAAAAAAACAGTAGAATATAATCTTACAATAAAACAACGAGATAGACCTTTTCCATCTGTCACAATCTCTGGTCGTTACAAAAGAACAATAGTTCGATTTTAACGTATGTATATGGAAATAGGAAACCGACAGTTGTAAAAGTGGCATAAAACGGTATTCAAATTTCTGAAGTTTTGCATCAAACTTTTTGAGAATATCGACGTTTCAGATTTCCAGCAAGTATGAAGATTTTCAAGTATTCAGGTCAGCAGGATAAATAAGGTTAGGGATGTGCAAGAAATATTATTTAAGACAGTTACGATATACTTGTCTTATACATAAAATTAAACATCACTTTTCTAACTAACAAGCATTCTTTAGATTATCGACATAATTCTTTAAATATCATACTTCATTAAATAGATATATATATATATATATATATATATATCGCGAAAAAAATGATGTTAGCTGTGAATCACAAATGCCGGAAGTAAAAAAGACAGAACTCGGTAAATGACTAGTTTGACGAGAAGTACGTTAAGTTTGAAAATAAATAACTTAATTAATTCTTATAAGATTTAACGAATTTATGTCACTTAAATGGAATATTTTCTGTCAGTGATCGATGACTAATTATTTCTGATGATTAGTTCAGTCATAATACCTCGCACACTATACTTTTACAGCACTGACGTATACGAGAAGAATTATGCATGTGTATTTACTTCGCCAGCGAATTTGAATAAGATTTTACGTTGACTCGCTTTCGGTAAGTTAATTTTCATTATCTTGATATTAAACGAATTTACTTAAAATAGTATCGAGACATTCGGCACATGATCAACTCTCAATAAATATTCATGGCCTATAATTCTTTGCTATGCAGTGATACGCGTATCTTTATGCTTTGTGTTTAACGCATCACACGTATAATCCTATGAGAACTGTGGAACGCGCGATTATTTATCTAACGTTTTATCTACTATTTTCTGCACGCAAATCTTCCGTCGTGAATCGACGAAAGGCGTAACAGTGACTTTGATTATCTTGCTGTCCGTACCTTGATACGTGCATAGAGACACTGCGAGACGTTTCGTCCATTAGTCTCACGTCCGTCTTCGTCGCTGGACAAAAATTTTCTTCCCTCGTCAATAATCTGACTTAAATTTAGCTCGGCCTCCCATTTGCAAGAGGTCATTAAAATTTCTTAATCCATCGGATAAGAATCATTCAAAGTTATAGATCATACCTTTATCCAAAAATTTAACGAGATTCTTCTTTGTCTTGAGAAATTTTTCGGTCCGTTATGTCCTTGGAGTTCAGGATCATTCTGAACACCTGGCAAGATGCATCGTTCAACATCAATAACCCTTTTTGAAAATTGAGGCCATTGATGATTTTCACTTTGCCTTCTTCAAGTTTGTTCTTTTAGATTTGTCTTTCTGTCTGGTGTACGTCTGCTTGCGATGATCTGTCACAATAATGTGGCAGGGTTAAACGAGAATATCAACAGAAACGAGTGTCACTGTCTTCTTGTAGAGCAAAATCCTTTTTAATTGATATCAACTATTTCCGTGATCCGTGAAAAGCGTTAACGGCCATTGAGAGTACTGACTTTTCTATAAATAGGATTCGACACAAGGCTCGCTGACTGTCATAAAATCTCGGAGGATCTACTCGCGTACGAAAACAAATTCATTATAATGATTCCAACGATTTTCCTCGGAATCAACACCAGGCTTTAGCTGTTCAGCGTTACCGCCAGCAGTTCCTGAACCGCAACTTCCAGCCAGCTTGAATCCCTGTTCCTGTAGCATATCAAAAGCCTGCTCGATGAATCCATGCTTCAAGAAGAACCTTGACGTGTATCGATCGGACATTCCATGATCGGGATCTCGACTTTCGTTAAGCGTCTCTCCGAAGACGTCTCTGCAGAGTGCGACCCTTCCGCAAACAAGAATCCTTGAGAGTTTACGGAACTTGACATCCGCAAGACCATCACGTCCAAAAGCAAAGCTTCCTCGATAACCGACAGTAATATATCCTGCGGAACGTTTTCCGGATGCTGGAGAATCGCTATGCTCGGAGATGGCTTTTTCTAATCCTGGAAGACCATAGTAGTGCGCTTCGTGGCGAAGTCTGTCGCGCTCTCTGAATCCTTCCGGTAAAACCAAGACTTGATTTCGTAGGAAGTCTAGGACGTAACGGAAGAGTACCCCATCTCGATCAAGGAAATACTTTCCCTTGGCGTCTTTCTCTACGTGCAATTTCCCATTGAATATTGCAGCAAGCTGAGAATCGCTCTCCTTCGTTAGGGTGGTCAGGGCTGTCGTGTAGAAGACACCACCTACGTTCAACTCGACCACGCTTGGAATTTCTGAGGTATCGTGGAGCTCCATGCTTCTGGCACGTTGCCCTCGCTCGCACTGCCCTGACCTGACAACCCGACGACGCACCGAGTCGACGAAGACTGACAAATCTCGAGCCGACGGCGTTGGTGGCCCACTGACGGACCGACCGCACCTCCACCAACTTGGTACCGTTAAACGAATGGCTGTGGGCGCAGGACGTAAAGAGGACGTGCAACGCGCGCAGCATCCCTGAGCACTGACGCCGATGGAGATTCGATCTACGAGATGGTAGCGCTTCCAAAAACTGCTACCCTCAATCTATCGTTAAGTAGTTTTTGGAAAGACTAGAAGGGTTGTTTAAAAATCATGAGGGATGGTAACCATCACTTATTACAAAGGGACTAACCTCCTGGATCATCGATCTCATCTATTTTTCATCCTCTTAACTTTACCTCATCGATTTGTAGTTTCGAGCTGGTTAAACTTGATTTAGAGTTTCCTCTAAAGAGAATGCTATTCGTGTTTTAAATTGTAACGTAATCATTTGATTTTCATGAAATGTAAGAGAGACAAGGCTTGTAAAAGTAATTTTTTGTTTATTTTTAAAGGTGTCATAATTAACTATTAAAAATATCCTTCCTTCCTTCCTTCCTTCCTTTCCTTATGGCTGCCTCCTCCAATGAGGAAATGTGCCAGCAATTAAAAATATGACATTTGAGTTTGTATATCGTATCCATTGAAGAAATAAATGATGATCCTCCGATACTGACTTGAGTAATATAATAGATTTAGACAGTTCTACTTATAATTTATGGGAGAATAAAAATAAATATAACTACTTTTATATTTATATTATCTGTTTTGCATATTTTGAAAAACAGATAACATGTCGTAAATATATATATAAAAACATTACCGAGAAAATTCACTTGTGGCTTATCTTTGAGCGCATACTTTGGTACTTGTGGTACCTAAACCTACTGGCGGATCAATTATAAGTATGCAATTTAAATGTATCAAAGCTTAATCAGAGCTTTAAAAATAGAGTAGGTTTAGTAATATACGCGCTACAGCGTGAAATCGTAGTAAAATAATATTGTGATGAAAGTTTTTAATCAACTATGTTTCAATGAAGTTCAATTTGAATTGATAGTTTTTGCATAATCTTTATTTGGCATCACATTCCTGAAATTACTGACTTGCGCGAACTTCAGTTTCTGATTGCGCCGACTGTTTTTACTTTCCGTTCTCGAAGTTCTAAACAAAGTATCGTCATTCACTTTTAAATGGAATTATGTCGTTATATGTCATACCTAATGTTAAACTTAATGATATAATATCCAGTAGCGAAATGAATTTCAAGAATTATCAAAAGACATAACCTAAATAATTTTTGTGCGTAGTACTCTCGAATATAATAAGATAAGAAACTGAGGATAATATAAACAAGTTGTGAAATTTAAAATTCATTAACATTGTTAAGATATTCATTGAAAGGATGTTATATTTTGATATAGCTGGATGATGTTTATAAACCTTGTATATACAGCTACTTGTTCTTATATTTTACTTATGAATTTAAATCTCATTGTTTCAAGTGAACTGTCATCATGAATGTTGAAGAAAATAGATTAAGAACTTTTTCTGACTGGCCAGTTAACGCAGCAGTTGATCCTGCTCGAATAGCAAAAGCAGGATTCTACTATACAGGATCACTATTGGAAGTGCAGTGCTTTTTGTGCGGAGCAAAAATTTCAGAATGGAATTATGGAGATCAAGTTATGGCAAGACATCGACAACTTCAACCCAATTGTCCATTTGTTCAAAATCCTTTAAATACTTGTAATGTGCCATTGGTTGGATCTCCTCATGGTTCATCGTTAATACCACCATTGTCTCCTGCATCGTTACAACCAGAAACTGAAAATCAAAGACCTTTATCATCTTTAGTTCAAAGTGAAAATCCTCAAGTTGAATATCGAACTGAAGCACAACGATTGCAATCTTTTACTAACTGGCCAATTCCTTCAATTATATCACCCGAGAGACTTGCTAAGTCAGGATTCTACTATTTGCAGCAAGCTGATGTAGTAAGCTATACTTTTATTAGTGTATCTTTTATACTTCTAGCATAGCATAACAGTAATTTTTGAGGAATGGAAAGATTTTCTTCAAGCTTTGTTATGGCAGAATATATATTTTTTTTAAATACTGATAAGTATTAATCATACTTTAAATTCCTTTCTAGGTTGAATGTGCATTTTGCCGAGGAGTCATAAGGAAATGGGAAGCGGGTGATGATCCTGATAGAGTACACAGAATTAGTTTCCCCACTTGTGACTTTTATGTACATCAGGATGACAATGAAGGTAAATATGAAAGTCATTGAACTTTTTCATTATTAAGCTAATTAACTATAACTATTTGAATTGAATATATACCTCTGACAAACTTTAACTATGTATTGTATACATAATGGTTTGCATCATGTGGTAATAGCATTGCTAATTTTAACTGTTCTGGCAATGTCAAAATCCAACTTTATTTGCTAGTATACGTTTTGAATGGGTTCAGGTAATGTTTAAATGACATTATAAGTTTAAATTACCAGAAAGTTGAATGTATTTATGTGTTTTTATCAATCAATTTTTGTTACATAGTATACTGAAATATACAAGAATTATAAATGTAATTTGTAGACATAAAAAATATCTTTTCTGTCATATAATTATAATGTTAATCTAGTCAGACACTTACAATGTCCAAATTTTATACTTTAGTGGTGTCTGCAGAAAAAGTGGAGCTGGGCAATGTAAAATTGTCGCCCGGCGCTACTTCCAATTTTAAAGAACTGGGCATACAAGCACATACTGCACCACGTCAACCAAAACATGCTACATTTGAAGGAAGGTTACGAACGTTTCAAGGATGGCCAGAAAATCTCAGACAAACGCCAGAAATGTTGGCGCAAGCAGGCTTCTATTATGTTGGTAAGAAAGCTAAGTTACTTTCATTTGGAATTAAATAAGACTTATACTTAATTTACTAACCATGTAATGTTATAATATTTGTTAATATTATTAAAAAGGTTCTGGTGATCAAGTCAGATGTTTTCATTGTGATGGTGGCCTGCGTAATTGGGAAGTAACAGATGATGCATGGACTGAACATGCAAAATGGTTTCCAAGATGCGGATTTGTTGCTCTTGTTCGGGGTCAAGAATTCATAAGACATTGTGTCGAAAATAGACCTTCCTTGGATCCATCGGTAAGTCAATATTTTACTATATCAAAATATTACTATGCAATGTTAGCATTAAAAAAAATATCTAACATCATAAAAATAATTAAAACATTATTTTTACATACAGATATTTGCGGGAGTGTCAGAAGACGAAGTAGGTGAAGTTTCTGAAACTCCTCCAGTTTCACTTTCTACCGTTTCACCACTTCATGTACGACAAGTAACAGAAGCTGAACTAGAGGAGCTTTTAAATACATCTCCAGCTCTAGTAAGTACAACAAAATATTACTTCCATATTTTAAAACAAAAGTAATTTTCTCAAACACTAATTACAAATATTCAATCTTGGGAAAATATTAGTTTACAAAACATATGAGTCATAAGCTAACACATGTCTCAGTTAACATGATACAATTTTTAATTATCTGTTTCATGAATTATTCGAATATACTTCCTTTTAAATAATATAAAACTTGTGTACCGTAATTTGAAAAGTTCTAAGTTAGTTTCATTTCACAATACAACTTGTAAGAAAACTGTTGATAAGAAGCGTGCATCAATCCCGTGCAGTTATCGGCTTTAGAGATTTTGGTCAAGTAATCCGGGGAAGAACATTTGATATGAATATACTAAAGAAGATTCAATCAATATTGTCAGTCGCACAACTTTCTCCGTTGAAGTGGCATAAGTTACTTGCATCTTTATATAGGGAAGCATTAAATAACGTTATATTTCACGTTTATTAATTTCAGGCAGCTTTAGAAGTTGGATTACACGTAGGAAGAGTGAAAAGAGCCCTTAAAAAGAGAATGGAAACATACGGGGTGCCGTATACGAATCCAGATCAGCTTATTGAAGACGTGCTACATATACAGTGTAGAGAAGATGATAACATTAGGTACGTAAACAGAAATATTTCTATGAAGATTAGCGACAGCGTCATAATACTTGATTATTGACATTTTTATTTCTTAGTACCGAGAGCCATACACCTGATTCACCGTCTAGTGAATTGACTAATTTATTAAGCAGTATAATAAATGCGGAATCATCGCGCAGTTCACAGACGCACAGAAATCAACCTGACAGTGTTGTCATGACCGTAGATACTGTTAAAGATAATACAAAACAAGGTGCTAACTTAGTCATAAATAAAGAAACGAAGGATGATGCGGATGCAAAGAAAATTGCTGACAAGAAGAAGAATTTAAAAGATGACGATGAATCATGTAAGTAAAGTGAACTATAAAATATTTACATATACTTTTACATATAATTATCATTTCCAATTAGAAATTTGGGTTTTTCAATATATAACAATGATAATTCGCAGAATGTGACCTTGATATTGTTTATCGCAAACAATTGCACATTTGATGCAATCTATTGCAGGCAATAGAATTTATAATTTTTATTACAGGAAATAATTACTCGAGCCTTATATCAATTCTTTATCTAAGCTCGGTGTAAAAAAGAATTCTCATAACACATCGATAGTGAATTTTTTTAAACATTCAGATTTTTTTAGCGATAATCCTGTATTATAAAATGATAGACTTCAATCAATGTGTTGATATACCTGCTGTTGCCCTCTTAAGTTAATTTCTTTGTTTCAAAATAGTAATTAACATATGATTTTCCAGCGTCGCTGCAAGAGGAGAACAGGAGACTGAAGGAAGCTCGTTTATGCAAAATATGCATGGATCGAGAAGTTGCAGTAGTTTTCTTACCATGTGGGCATCTTGCAACCTGCGTCCACTGTGCTCCATCCCTTACTCATTGTCCAATGTGTAGACAAGAAATACGAGCCACCGTTCGTACTTTCTTAGCTTGAAATTCGACAAGTAATAATTTCAAAATTATTTCAAAAACTTACACCGAACTAATATCTTTCAATCTCAAGGATGAACTTTTTGTTAGAATATATCATTACGCAATACTTGTTATGGTTTTCATGAAAAAAAAAAAACACACACACACATCAGTCGTGCTTCCTAGATGGAACTCGGCCATTAGAATTGGAATCCTGAACTATGTAGTTGCTTTTATCAATAGAGGATTGCATAGATAGATAAACGTTAAATTGATGAATTCAATGTTGTTTGATCAATTCACTGATCTACCAGAAAAAATTATATATGCATTAATATCCATCGCTCACCAAGGAATAATGAAATAAAATTTGTCAACCAGAAAATGATTGACCGATGATAAATGACAAAGCAAGTGTATGTTGTGCTGCTTGTTCTTTTATAATAACATTATATGTTACTTGCATCAAGATCAAAGTGCTTTCCTTTGTTGTCTGAAGATGTATTACACGTAATATCCATTATACACGTACCATACTGAAAATTATAAATTGCAAAATTGATATTCAGCATAATCAATATGATTAATATTTAACTATTGAGAAAACGCGAAGAACAGTCAACACTTGATACATTTGTATTAAAAATTGAATTTTCATCCAGGTTTATCATTAATCCGTGACAATGTTTTCACAATTGCACTCGTAATATTTCCTTAATGTGATCCTTTAAATACAAGACTGCTGAAAATGTGAGAAATTCTATGTATCTATGTTGCAAACTCAAATGACTATAGATATATATCTTCAATAACTTATCTTCGAAAGAGTCTACTAAGATTCTTCATTTAAAACAAATGTGTTTCTAATCAAATATCAAATAATACTAAATAATTATATGAACTAACTACCATTCGAAAGAAATATCTCAATACTGTCACCTGTGTTCCACCTGTAAGTTATCAAAAAGAAAAAAACTTAGCCTTAGCAATGCAATGCTGTCGAATAATATCTTTAACCAGTCTAGGAACATGATACATTAGCTATAGAATGTACGTTTATGATATTATAAATTACCTATAAATCCTCTACAAAAGACATGTGTCATAGAGCTTAAGTATTTTATCTACAAGACAGAGTCAGGGCTAACACGGTATACAAAAAATTATTTAAATCTGTTTTCCATAGTTATAAGAAACCTTATTCACGTGTTATATTATAATGTACTACCGAACCCTAATATGCACTATTTATTTTTTGTGAGCCTATACTAATTTATTCTGTTAAATATAGACATATATATGTGAATGATATTACTATTCAATGTTGACTAACAATGTACATGAATATAGAATTCTTCGGATGGAGAACGTGCATAATTTAAGTAATTTCTTTTCCCCAGTCCAGATACCGGGAAAAATGTAAAACTACTCTGATATCAGATATGTCAATTAAAACGAAAATTTTTTGATAAAATTACCATCAAACCACCATAGATGAAAGTGACGTTCACTTGTTAAAAGATTTAAGTATCAGAAACTGAGGTTGCTACGTAACTATATAAGTTCGCTGTTGCATGTAAATATAAAATTGAGTAACTATTGACCTACAGAATGGAACAGAAAAAAGAATATTTAGACTATATAAAAGTTTACCATTTCGCCATTATAACGGCACCCTCGAATGAAATTAACAATGAATATACGTATAAAATTTTTCATACAAAATTTATTCCCTTGTATTACTTTATTTGCCTCAATCTGTACATATTTATATGATAATTATAAGCAACTAAACGATTGTTCGACGTTAATACTGCATTGAATAGATTCTTCAATTTTCCCTATGCACTTACGCTATTTAAATAAATATCATTTTCGTAGTTTTCCGTTAGAAAAAGTAAAATTTAATTTCAAAATCAAACATTTCTCGGACAATAAGATACTTTTTTTTCTCTCTGCTGAGGAAACGTGAATTCTGATTTATTATGGAACGAAATAAAAGTTGATTGGCTGCTATGTGTCACGTCAAATAAATTTAAAATATGCTTCTATTAACTATGGTGCAAATACATAAATAGATCTTGGTACAATTCATTTCTAGAACCTATCGAATTTTAGAACTTTACATAAACCTTCCCAATTACAGTTGATGAGATCGTATGAAAAATTGTTCCCAATCCAGTCGGTCCAAAAAGACCATAGTTTTCGCACATTTACGTCATTTTCACGTAAATATATTTGCAATCGACGTTGCATTACAATTCAATCTCTGATTATTGTATATCGACATTTTCGAATTTACTATTAATTTCAATAAAATTTTACCCTCAACACAGTTGACTTAACTAATCACTGGTTAAAACGGCATGCAACTTATGTTTGTTTTTTATTTTCGTGTAATTGTCCGACTATAGATTGCTCGCCTATTTACAAGAAATTACTTGAAAATAGAAACATGTTAAGAAAAGGTACTTACAGAAGATATATTTTAAAAAAGCACTTCTCATATTGGAAATAAAGAACGAATGATTTTCAATCATACGAAAATTACTCTTCTTTATATTTCCATAATTCCCTTTGTCTCACTCTGTGTGTAATACTGCTCAATGACTAGACATCATGTTATACTGCTATTTGCATTAATTAATATCTTTTTGGTCCTATATTTTTTTTCAAAGGGGAAATGCCCTGAGCAATTTTTGACGGTGTGTAGACTTCCTATGTACAAATAGCAATACACAGTTGCAAGCACTAACTTTGCATCATAGTCCTCAATATAGAATGAATGTAAAACTTTCATTTGAAAATAATATCCATACAGTACATAATAAATGTAAGCACTAACTTTGAAGTTTGATTGTAGATCCAGATACATACTTAGTACCTGCAAACTTCTGCATAACATGAGTCATGTCATGTCAGCATTATATATATCTTTTTGTAACTAACTGTACACAGTGTTTTGCCAAAAATTTGCAATATGGTGGCGAACACTTCATATGCAGTGCAATTTCTTCATTGTAACAGTCTGTACGCGATAAAATATGAAATACTGTGATAAAAAGGCTGGTACTGTCATAACGATTCACTTTTGACATACGCCACAAAATGTCCTATCAGGTGTGCACTTAGGACAAGTAACCGTGTGTCCTGTACAATGAAAACGCCCTATGTATCGTTACAACGTAGCTATATTAAGCTAAACTCAGATGTTTTGAAAACATAGTATATGGAGTATTAAGAAACGAAAACACGCACTGACATAGCAATTGATTTGCGGCATACTGCACAAAATGTCATACCCGGTGCGCACTTAACGCAAGCGACTATATGTCCACAAGGTAGAAATATCACGCCTAATTCTTCGTTATAACATATTTTACATATTCTTGCATCAACGCTTGATTTGCGCTGTGATGATTTTATAACTGCTCCATCTTTCGGACTACTACCTTGTAATTCTAGGCTGGTAAATCCACTGTCCACAGGACTACTTTGACTCGATTGGCTTGGACCCGGCTTACTTTCAACCGGAGTACTCTAAAACAATTGAAGTAGACAATCGAATTACTGAAGATGTAATAACAAAAATTATTATTATTATTATATGATAAATTTGGATTTGTGTTTGTACTTATTATAAAAGTCAATATAAATATGCTACAGAAAATACTTAAAATTGTACCATTGCTGATTCTTCTAACGGTTCTGATGATTCTGTTGCTGCCACTGATGTTTCTGCAATAACTTCAGTTGACGCTTCAGGCTAAAAGAATTAAAATACACAAAATAATTCGTCATAATTGTCATAAGAACGAAAATTGAAGTATTTTCATGTAGGGAATTACTTGAAACTTACCGTGCTAATGCAATTTGGAAGGTTCATATTCATTGCCTCCTGTAATATAAAAAATTTGAATTAAATATAACGATTTCCAGAGAGCATATATATAACCAAGCCATCTATATAATTAAAAGTATTTAATGAAGTTACCTCTTTGGGCGGAGAGGAAATTTGTAATCCTGTGATACTGTTGATATAATCTTGTCCTTTTACTAGAAGCAAGTAGTAACATTTTGAAAACCATTTTGCATGCTGCTCCCATGGATTATCTTCAGGTTCCCAATCTTTGAGCCCTCTACCACAATGATAACACAGTGTCTGATCACCTTTCCCAGTGTAATAAAATCCTGCATTAGCCAACTCTTCCTTACTATGTGGCATGCATTTAGGCCATGAATCAAACGATCTTAGCCTTGCATCATAGCTAACATATTCTGGATATGCAGGTGCTTTTGATTTGCCTATACCAAGACTACCTAGTTTGGCAGAACTTGTAAGTTTAAAATCTGACGGATCTGAAAGCGTATCCGGGCCTGATTGTAATCTACATTCAATACCATAAGGGCCACATACATCTCGACTTCTTGGTGCAGGTGGAGGTATAGCAGAAGGATCTATTCCAATCGGTACATTTCCACAAGGAATCTTCCGAATAAATCGACACCTTGCAGACCATCTTTGATGATCAACCATGGGATTGTCTCCTTCTACCCACTGACATATCTTAACATGACATTCAAAGCATGTGACTTTGTCGCCTTCTCCTGTATAGAAAAATCCAGCTCTGGCTAGTGTTGCAGGATCCATATAATCCAATGGCCAATTTCTATAGCTGCGTAATCTTGCTTCTTCAAAATGATAGTCATTTCCATCAACTACATCGTGTGAATGAACTGGCAGCAGTATAGGAGGTGGTGACAAATGTTCAAGAGATTTATACTGCATTAAATTTCTACGTGGACTGGGCGAAATGATACAATCCATATTGTCCAATTTTCGTTTTACCGCTTTATTATTTTCTTTTAAACTATTAATATACACAGCATCTGCAAATAGAAAGATAAGACATTATTTCTTATTACATTTTCAATAGAAACAATAAAACAAAAAAGACATCTAGCTCATCATTCCTCGAAACAATCATCCTCAAGAATCAATAAAATGTTAGTGAATTAAAAATACCCTTTTTCATAGCTGATCAGTTAGGTCATTCTCTCTACATACTTTTTGCATCAGATACTAATGGACAGCGTAAAATTATATATAGTTTTTATTCATAAAATGCTCATACAATCGGTGTTCTACCCACGTACACTATCACTAGCCGTATAACAGGCTCAGCGTATGTGGTCAAAACAAATGTTAACACGATAAAAAAGATTCTTATTTAGCTCAACATAGGCGGTTCTTTTAAATGCAATAGACAACAAATCTACAGGTTATCTTGTATCGCGTCGCGAATGGATGCGACACTAGAGTCGAAAGCCCGTTCAAAAAATCGATCTGCTCAATGAAAGGACTAGAACCGAAAGGTTGCCATATTGTTGGCTCAGCAACCCGAGGATGGTCTCGGGCTCGTAGTTAAACAGCTGTTATACAGTGCGTTCCTGGATCGCGGTCGTCCAACGTTGCCGGTTAGATCACAAAGTCGACTCACATTCCATGTTTTTTTTTATTGCATGCACCAAGTCTGTACCTACCATACCCACGGCTCCCAGAGCGCACCTACGGTTATACAACTGATATTCAAGTAAAAGTAGAGGCAAGGGAATTAGGAATTCCTATTCTTTGCTGCTCAATTCCGCATTTTTATGGTACATTTGCGAGAGAATTTTGTATGTCATGTTTCCCTCGAGTTAGAGGGGACTTCAGAAAATATTTATTCTATTCCATTCCATTAAATTAAATTACGCGGACTACTCTCTAAAAAGAGAAGACTCTATTTTACGACTATAATTTGAAGAGAATAGTCATGTTTCTCTGAAGCTACTATATTCTCTCCATTCAAGGTAATATTCACGTATGCTCATGCGATAAGGTGGATGCAAATTCTCAATTGGCTTTAAGAAAATTAGTCTTAATTAGACATTGTTGTGTATTCTAACTTGTACTCTAAGCTAACAACTCATATGTAAAATATATTTTTTAAATTTTCTTCTTAAAAATTCTATATTGTACCAACGCGACTAATCTTCTTTTGAACTTTCACATCTGTTTTTCTTGGCCAAGCTGGCAACAGCGTAGGAGAGTGTACAGGCTGAATATGCGTATAAAAGAGAGAGAAACAAAATAGTGAGAATGGCAACGAGTAAGAGAGAGATAAGAAAATATGGCTCAATTGTACAAAGGCCATTCTTTATACCATGAGTGGGACAAATATTAATCTGCACTCGCAAAGTAATAATTGTGTTGTTCTTTTATCTATTTCCTATCCCCTTAAAAATATTCTCAGCCACAAGACTATAAATAATATTCGTTTACTATCAATTTCATTTGCGATATGATATCAATTAAAATCCCTTGTATCTCGAGACATCGTTCTTTAAATCTCATTCGTACTGACATCTTTACCAGATAAATAAAAAAGAAATAATTAAATTCTTGTCACGTGAAGTTCACGTTGAACAATCAAGTTTAACAAAAACACAAACCAGTAGTAGTTGAATAGCAGTCCCACAATGCGGCGATTTTATTCCCAATTTGCAGCGCGGTTATGTATCACTTTGCCTAAATTGTACGAAAGTTTCTTTTTGTTACAACTTTAGCCAAAAGCCTCAGTAAATTCCCACGAGTCTACGAAATAGTATTTTAGCTGATTTTATGATACTATCACGTAACGCACCCTATGGCTTAAACTCTGTCCTTCCTTCCATACTATCCATATGGCTTCCGCATGCGCAGAAAATGTGCCAGTTTTCGACTCTGACATGATTCTCTCGCTGGTTTTACGTGTTGCCTACTTCAAGGGGCTTGGAGACTTCGGACGGCCATCTTTTGGCTTCAGTCGGTACTTCTAAATTGTGAACGGAAGTACGACCATCTTAGATTTCAAGTTATAAAAGTCATGAGTAGTAGAAGCGGTGAATTGTTTTATCAATGATTAATAAAAACTGAACACTTAAACTGCACTCTTAAATTAAATATATTCTACTGCGAATCAGCTTAACGTTTCTTATCATATAGTATACTTAGCAAAATTCTTAAAGATTTTATTGGAAGAAATCAATTTGTTCTGGGATTGGTTGTTCGTAATCTAACATTGGCCCAATCAAGATTTCATACGTTGTTCGTGCATTTTTTTCATTTTCATGTTTTTTAGTCGATAATCAGTACGATGTAAAGGCTAACAGCTGTGTGCTAGTATTATCTCTGTGTATAATAAATCCTGACTCATTGAGATAGAGATAATCGATGCCCTACCTAAAGTGCTGGACTTAGAAAGTTCAATTTTTGGGAAAGGCTTCTCTTTAAAGCGTAAGCACCTACTAAGGGCATATACCGTAATTGAACCACGGTTACGGTTATTTAAATTTCAGCCAATTGCATCGATTGATTTCGACTGCTGACAAAAATCAATCGCTGTCATTGGCTAACATTTAGTAGCCGTAACTGTGGTTCAATTACCGAATATACCCTAAGTAAGGATTTTTTGAAATTCAACCCTTAAGGTCGTTCTGCGGTGCATCCACGCGAAGCACGCGTTCAATTGATTAGTACACTTATAATATTTTATTATTATTATATCTACTATTTGATGTGACTCTTGCATCATGCATGAGTGTAAAATCCTTGGATTTACCTAGTACTAAATAATCTATCACTCGATCTAATAGATACGATATCACGAAATTATATCTTTCAATGAAAAATAGAAATATTATTATTTTTTTAAAAATTGAATTGCAACCTACAACCCATAAATAGTGTTTCAATAGTAAATTCTATTATCATTCTGTAAGTGTTACTTGTAATTGCTTATACGTAATGATCTCGTCGTAGATATTTGTAGTAAACTTTTTTGCTCAGTGGAATTTATATTTAAAAATCATGAATTTTGTTGTTTGCGTTTTGGAATTTTGTATTTAAAAAACCGTTGTTGCTTAGAACATAATTTATAAGATTTTGAAAATTAAAATTCAATGAATATGTATAACACTTATTTATACAGTTCCCTGAATCGCTATGATGATTCCTGCAATTGGTTGACCGATATATTTTCATGTATTTCACGATCACCTAATCGCGATTATTTGCATTGAACAAACATTAAAGATCCTAAAATTGGTTTATAAAATAAAGCCCCACCAGTTGATATCAACAGCAAATCAGTCACACTTAATAGTACATCCTTTTAAGCAATCGCCAGAACGACAGTGACAGTTGACAGTGTAGGCAACAAGTAAGTATATATATACTTTTTTAAATACATAGATTTTTGTACATTATGCCATTATCAATATAGCTAGAGTATTAATCTCAAAGTTCATTCCATAACACCGTAAATAATAATTATTAAAAGTTCATCAAATGTCATTTATATCTTAAAATTATTGACAAAATTTGTGACATTTATGCGTGTCATTGCTGATGTTATTTATTACGATTTTAATTACTATTATGAGATCAGGGTGCTATTCCATGGTGCGGAACGACGAAATGAAAAGCTTACGTAGTATATATGTATGTGTTCTTTTAATAAATACAAATATATTGAAACACGTGTTCTATTTCGTCGTGGCGCTCTGTGAGACACCATGCATTTTGATAATCCAGTAATTATACTGGAATCATTATTAAATGATAGCATTTTTTATTTTTTGGGAAATTCAAATTAACTCGATCTATTCGATTTCAAATACTTTGAGATTTATTGCACCTTTTTACCTATACAGCACAAAACATTGAGATACGTTTTAGGAATGTTTCTGAAACCTAAAACGCAGATTTATGTTTCAGGCATGTTTCTAAAACGCATTTGAATATTTTGAGTTGCAATATGAAAAAGTGATAAACTAAAAGATTTAAAAAAATGTACCCTATTTATTATTAATAGATCGAAATCATGTGGATGAAATTTAGTCATTTCATGATAGCTTCACAAGAAAGATATAAGTTCAATGTAAGTGCAATATGGTGACATTATGTAGGTAAAATTCCAGCAAATACAATATGAAATTTAACGCACAATAATTTAGCTGTCATTTGTATAAAACAGAACTGTTTTAATGAACTGGCCCATCGCCTTTCATGGCACGGATTAGATAAACATGAAGGATGGTAGAGTTAATCAGAATTCAAATCTTTCTTTATCATTTTCACGAGTTCTTAGAAACGCCATTGTAAATTCTTGAGTGTTATCACTGCCATGATTAAATAAAGATGGCAAAGTTTAAGGCTAACGTATGCAAACCAATACATAAAAACATAAAAATTAATATTTGACGGAAACCGCAAAATTAAAGAAATGTGAGTCATTAGTAAACCATTATGGCGACAAACGGGGGGACTTTGCCACGATAAGTCTTTCCGGGAAACTTAAACAAATGCTGACTAAACGATAAGCAAATAATGAATAAGTTAAGTGCAAGTTCCACTTCATCGTTTCAATCATTTTAAAAAGGAAACGCGTCCACTCTCTAATATTGATGAATCAGTTCAGTACAGACACCACAGATCAATTGTTCCAAACCATAATGATTAGAAATACACCATAAACTGACAGTCATTGAGTCATATAATCAATTTTCTCTTTTTTATTTCGGCGGGCTTAGTTATATTTCAAGGACTGTATATGCGTTCATCCTCTAAAAAAGGACCTCAGCCTACCATCTAGAAATGAGCACATGAGGTCATAGTCAAATACGTTTACGTCTATAATTTCTAGGAAGTGCCATGATGCATTCTGAAATAAATCAATTACGCGATTGCATAGAAACTTTGCAACTAGAATCCTTGAAAGCTTACATTCCAGAAATCGAATAGACTATATCGAATCACCTCTTTTCTCACAATTTCTCCAGTACTATAGTCTTTTTCGTAGCAAACGGGCATAGTCTGGTTCATATTTGTTAGCAGCATTAGTCCTATCAAAGTTCAAACAATTGGTACGTAATAAAACTTTTCACGCGTATTCGCATTCTCATGGTACCAACGTGCTAACTGAAGTAGATTCGTTTATAAAAAAAAAAAAAAAAAAATGGACGAGATAACTTCAGTCGGTAAGTTCGTCCTAAATAGCCTTATACGTGGCTTTAATTTTCCATAAATTATTTTCCTCATTTGTTCATGCGTTATAGTTTGTCAGGGTTATCTGTGGGTTGCACATATAACGAGATTTCACAGCGGTGACGCGCACCGTTAACAGCCAAGCAGAACGAACTAAAGAGGGAGTCTCGATAGAGTGGAAGCAGTATGGTGTTGCTTGCTAGAAACTATTCGGTCGAGTCGTAACAGTCTACTGAGTGAGGTTTTTGGATAGATTTTTGTCGACTAGAATAGATCTGTGTTGCTTGCTAGGAACTATTCGGTCAAGTCGTAACAGTCTACTGAGTGAGGTTTTTTGGATAGATTTGTGTCGACGGAAAGAACTCAAATACAAGTTAGACGAAGTGAAACATAACCGCGCTGGAAATTGGAATAAAATATACGGATTGTGTAACTGCTGTTCAATTAATACTGGTTCGTGTCCTACTCTTGTTTATTGTTCATAATTAATTTTAGGCGATAATAATATAACGGGCCTCGTGGTTGTCGGATCTGACGGTATAACATTGTGAAGTTGATTTTTCGATTTTATCTAGCAAAAGCGATCAATACGATTGATGTTCAGGGAATGATGTCTCAAGATACAAGGGGTGTTAATTGATATCGTATTGCAAATAAGACTTGTGCTATAGATAGCGATAGAATATTTTATAATCTTGTGGATTTAGATATGTTTTTAATATTGACAAAAATTGGGTAAGGAGGGGCAGAAAATTATCGCTTTGCGGCTGTAGATTATTTTTCGTCCCACCCATGGTACAAAGAACGGCCTTTGTAGATATTCAGCAATATCTTCCTGTCTTGCTTGCACCGCCTGTTCTTACTGTTTTGTTTCTCTCTCTTGTACGCATACTCAGCTTGTACACTTTCCTACAATGTTGCCAGAGTTACGAGGAAAAATACAGATGTGAAAGTTCAAAGGAAGATTAGTCATGTTAGTGACTATTCTTGAAAAGAAAAAGACAATGTAATTGTGCATACAAGTACTGAACACTCAGAATTTCCTTAAATCCAATTTATAATTTGCATCCACATTCTTGAATTAGCATACTTAAACATTACCTTGATGGAAAAACATACTGACAGGAAGCTTCAACAGGAAGCTGAATGTATTTGTAAATTATATTAGTAAGATATAATCTTCTTTTTACAAAGTGATGAGCGTAATTATATTGTGAAATGAAAGAGATATTTTTTGGAGATCCTTAATCGCAGGAGAGAACGTAGCATACATATTTTCTGTGTAGATGTAAGGACTTGGGAAAATGAAGCAGCATAGAAGAGGAATGCGTAGCTCCTTTGCCTCTACTTTTACCTAAGGATCAGCCGCATAGCCGTAGGTTCCCTGGGAGGCGTGGGTATGTCGGATAGAGACTCGGTGTATGCAGTAAAAGAACATGTAATGCGAGTCGACTTTGTGATCGAACCGGCAACGTTGGACGGCCACGATCCACGAACGCGCTGTATATCACAGCTGTTTAACTTCGAAACGGAGACCATCCTCTGGTTGCTGAGCCAGCAATATGGCAACCTTTCGGTTCTAGTCCTTTCATTGAGCACATCGATTTCCCCAACGGGCTTTAGGTTCCAGTACTATTCCGTCCATTCGCGACGCGATACAAGATAACTACGATAGGTGTGTTTCCAATGCGAAAAAACATCGTGTACGTGACTCTGAGCGCAAATCTTTTTATCGTTCCTATCAGCATTTGTTTTGGCCCTATGTATTGCGCCGTCCTATCCTGCCAGTGATATTATTGTGTGTGGGTAGAACGCCGTGTCGTATCAGGGCTTCATAAATACAAACTTATTTATAATATTTTTGATTTGACGCTGTACCAATAAGCATCTTGTGCAAGATATGTCTAAAGAGAATGATCTATGTAGATGATCAGCAATGATAAATGGTATTTTTAATTGACTGACATTTGATTCTTGAATAATCTTTCAAGTAATGATGAGCAAGATATCTATTTATTTTTTGTTTCATAGATTTAATTGGGAGTACAGTAAATAATAATGTCTTATTTCTTTATTTACAGACGCTCGGTACATTAGTTTAAAAAAAAATAGAAATAAATCAGTGAAACGGAAATTTGAAGATATGGACTGTATATTCCCTCGTAACCATCATGGGAACTTATTGCCATATAAACCACCTGGTCATATACCATCACCTCCTATGCAACCACCACCTCATTCAAGGGATATAGTTGATGGCAATGATTATCGATTTGAAGAAGCAAGATTACGCAGCTACAGAAATTGGCCATTGCATTATATGGATCCTGTCAAGTTAGCCCAAGCTGGATTTTACTATACAGGAGAAAGTGACAAAGTCAAGTGCTTTGAATGCCACGTTGAAATATGTCAGTGGGTAGAAGGAGACAATCCCATGGTTGATCATCAAAGGTGGTCAGCAAGGTGTAGGTTTATCCGGAAGATTCCCTGTGGTAATGTACCTATTGGCGTAGATGCTGCTTCTATCCCTCCACCTGCACCAAGAAGTCGAGATGTATGTGGCCCATATGGTATTGAATGCCGACTACAATCTGGTCCAGATACTTTTCCTGGGTCATCAGATTTAAAACTCCCAAGTTCTGCCAAACTAGGTAGCCTTGGTATAGGCAAATCAAAGGCACCTGCATATCCAGAATATGTTAGCTACGATGCAAGGCTAAAATCATTTGATTCATGGCCTAAATGCATGCCACATAGTAAGGAAGAGTTGGCTAATGCAGGATTTTTCTATACTGGCAAAGGTGATCAAACATTGTGCTATCACTGTGGTGGAGGTCTCAAAGATTGGGAACCTGAGGATGATCCATGGGAACAGCATGCTAAGTGGTTCTCAAAGTGCTACTACCTGCTCCTAGTAAAAGGACAGGATTACATCAACAATGTCACGGGACTACATATGCCACCTCCATCAAGAGAGGAGGCAATGCAGATGAATCTTCCAAGTTACATGAGAATGGTTAGTACCACTAGAGTTTCTACTTGAAAATAAAATGTATTTTTATGACATCAGTTTTCCATTTATTGAATTTTTAACTGACTAATTTGTGTTTATCAATTTATTCAGCCTGAAGTGACAACGGCAGTAACTGAAAAAGCATCAGCTCCAGCAGTAGAATCAGCAAAATCAGCAGAATCCGCAGAGGCATCGACAAAGGTAAATTTCCATTTTCTCTTTTTTTTTTTTAATATAGTTTATATAGTTTACACGCGTTACTCCTTGTAATAAGAAAAGTCCAAATTCTTCACACATCTATTACTTTTGTCATTGTATAGTCACTCATTCATTTATTTATTTCAACTGTTTCAGAGGTTCGTAACCCAAAGTAATCCAGGTCCAAGCCAATCCAGTCAAAGTAATCCTTCCGACAGTGGATGTAGCAGCATAGAATCAGAAGGTAGCAGTCCGAAAAAAGGAGCAGTTGTAAAGGCATCACATAACGAAGCCATTGATGATGCGAGAATGTGCAAAATATGTTACAATGAAGAATTGGGCGTGGTATTTCTACCGTGTGGTCATATGGTTGCTTGCGTTAAGTGTGCACCTGGCATGACATCCTGCGCTGTATGCCGTAAATCAGTTGCCATGGCAGTTCGCGCTTTCGTTTCTTAGTACCCAACATTCCGTGATTTCAAGAGGATTGGAATTGACCCTATATAAATTGTAACAATGCAAACACATGTGCTGTTTTTATTCTAAGGACATACGGTTACTTGTCTTAAGGGCGCACCTGGCAGGACATTACGTGTTATATACCAGGAGTGAATGTTATGACAGTGCCAGCTTTTCTCTCATAGTATTTCATACTTTATGGTGTACAGCCGCTTTCATTGAAGAAATTGCACTTCATATATTATATATGAGGTGTTCGCTATCTTATTGTAAACTTTTGGCATAACACCATGTACAGTCGGTTACAAAAATGATTTAAATGTAATGCTGATATGACATGACTCATGTTATATACAAGTTGGCAGGTACTAAATGTCAAGATCTACAGTCATTAGCACTTTCACTGTTACATTCAAGAGATTCTTTCCCATCCATTGTACATTCGTCGTACTTGTGGTGCCAAGATAGTACCTGCAACTGCACTGCTATTTGTACATCCACGTAAATTCAAAATGTGCTCAGGGCACTTCCCATTCTATGTGTAATATAATAAGAAAAAAAGACTAGAAAGGTAATGAACAAACAAATAGTAGTATAACATGATGTCTAGTCATTGGCAGTTTACACATAAAGTGAGATGATAGAAATTGTGGAGGAAATGCAGAGGAGAATCATTTTTGTTGGACTGAAAATAATGAATTCTTTATTTCCATGAGCATGAAGAGAAGAGCTTTTTTAAAATGTATCTGGTGTAAGTATCTTTCGTCAATATTTTCTATTTTTTTTTTTTAAATAGTTTCTGTGATTATTAAAATATTTTTTGTAAATGGGTGAACAATATATTACCGGACAATTACATGAGAAGAAAAAACAAACATAAGCTGTATGCCGTTGTAACCAGTGATTTGTTTAGTGGACTGAGTTGCGGCGAAACATCGTTCAAATTATTAGTGAGTTAGAACGGTCGATATATTATTATAATCAGAAACTGAACTTTAATACTACGGTGTGAAAATATTTACGTGAAAATGCGAAAGAAGTGTTCTTTTTGACCACTGTTTCCGCTCGAATTCGAAACAATTTTTCATACGATCTCATCAACTAATAAATTATCATAATATATTTTTATTTTTTAAACTTTCGTTCATCTAAAAGGTTCAGTCATTATAATTTTGCTAAATCGCTCATAACAATCATGACAGTTCTATTTTAGAGGTAAATGGTTTATGTACATTTACATTAACTACATAGTTCGATAGTCTAGAACTGAATTGCACTATAAAACTTGTAATTATATCCGTAAAATACATACATACATAGATATAAATAGCTAGCAGAAAAACATTTTAAATTCATTTGACGTGGCACAAGGACGTCCAAAATAATATTTCATTATCTTCAAAATAATTTATTTGTTCTGGTTTCACAAGAACCGAACTTAATTTGTTTCAATAATAAATTCAGAATATATTATTTTCCAGTAAGATACAGAGCATATTGATATGCAGAAAATATTTTTGTTTTTGAAACTGAATTCATTTGCTCCTTCCAAAGAGAACATTTAAAAACCATTAATTATTCAAGTAGCACAACACATTGGAATAAATTGACAAATCTATTCAATACAGTATTAACGTCAAACTATTGTTTACTTGCTTGAATATATTATAAATATGTACAGAATGAGGCAAATAAAGTGATCCAAGATAATACATTTTGTATGAAAAATTCTGTACAAAAATTCTATCCTGACTCCCTTAGTATACTACTTTTTATATTTCGATATTATATAAAATCGTGTCTTGTATCTGCATGTTTGTATCACTCAAGCGATCACATTGTTTGAACCCTCTGAATTATATGATCTCTGAATTTGTTGAATAATATAAACGTATACAGAATAGTTTTAGCGGTCAATTATTATAATTTTTGGTTGTTATTATAATTGGGGTATCGTACTTGCTACAAATAATGTTAACAAACGTATTATTAATCCCACCAATTTTTGTAAACTAATTATCAACTTCGCACTTTAATAGTTACTATTTACCATATAGTTATATTTACTAAAATTAAACATTGAGATAATGCAAGAATATTTTTAAAGGAAAAAACTTATAAGGTATGTCTTAGGATGTATAAAAAAAAGACTAAATGCTTATTTCATTTGATAGTACCATATATATTAATAGTTTATAATAACTGAGTTCAAAATTCATATACTATATGTATGCATTTTTTGTGCTGTTTGATTCTCTAACTTATACTTCAATATTATAATTCAACAGTACTTTCCTTTATGGGCTAATACCATGTAAATCAAAAAGTAAACTGAGTTTCATGAGGACGATATAATAATTAAATCATCTCTTGCAGGTCCTTGATACACTTCTCGCTTAAGTTCACCTAAAAATTATAACTAAATGATTTACCTTCGCTCAGACTGATTTTATTTTATAATTCCATGCACACTTATGAAAGAAACGTACGTATAATAATAGTGTCAACAATATCATGCGCAAGATTTATTTTTTTTGTGTATATTTTTTAATATAAAATTAAACATGTCTAAAATAAAGAATTTCAAATAAATGGCGTATACGTTAGTTCTATCTTCTACGCAATTCCTAAAAATCATATTCTAATAATAAATGTGGCGTAAGAGAATGAAAAAATAAACTATAATCATCAACTAAAAATGGGGACCATTTCCTTCAACACGGTCATCTTTATAGCATATTATATATATATTTACTGGCGCTCTTATAAGCTTCGTGCTGGGAAGAGTTTCATGGAGCGAAGGTTACGTGATGCCCTTAAAGAGCCTTGGCATTCCAAGCCCCCTTTTTTTAACAACGTAAAAACGTAACTCGCTCAACCGGTATACCGCGTGTAGACTATAGCTTGCCTTGCCAGCCCCCCAACTGCATTCCATTCCCATAGTCATGGCGTCTCTTATTTCTCCTCTCACACGTCGAATAATCTACAGCAGACTCATTCATAGCTCTACCGAGAACCAAGTGCCGAGAAGTATAAAGAACAGTCAATGGTGCCATGGAATCTGCTGCGTCCTGTTCAAACCCGTTCATCAGACGCTGTCCAACGTCAACCGTCGTTTTGATTCAGTATCATCTAGAAAACTTTTAAATATTTGCGACTCATATTTCAACAGTCATTCCTATATGAATCAGTCTCATGATAACAAAAAAATGTTGATTGATTCCCTAAGTGGGGCGTCTGTGAAGTTTATCGCCAAAATTCTGCGGCATGTATTTATTTAGCACTTGCGCCATGACGTTAAATGTAATTTTTTGAATTTTCACGGTTAATTAAATTGACGTATATGCTTAATGTATATTCCGTAATCGAACCACGGTTGCGGTTATTAAATTTCAGCTATAGATTATTTTTTGTCACCAGTCGAAATCAATTAACACAATTGGCTGACATTTAATAACCGCAAACGTCATTCAATTACGGAACATGCCCTTAATATTTTCCAATTTTTTTTGTTCAAAAGACATTGAATGTCATGTAAGAGAATTTTGTATTGCGTCGTTTTACATTGGTCCATTATGTGGCCAAATAACGGTTGAGTCTGTTGTGCTCTTACGATGACCTTATATTATAATTTCCTTTATTTCTCACGGATATGAGTCGTGCATTGCTTAAATTTAAACTGGTTTAATTATTTAACATGTTAAAAGATTTGTTACGGGAGGAATTTAGAGTTACTTTTACGATGCCTTGCATAGTTTGAACGAAGCGGAAGGTTGTACAATATATATTTTATAATATATATTATATAAAAACAACTACGTTTACGAAGACATGCGGATGTCATCACTATCTCAGTCGATATAATTTCTCTATTAATTCTTCAAATTTATGTACACGAATTGTAGATATCTAAGGATATAATAGAAAACGGATATCGGCTATACGAAGTTCTGATTATTCCGGCGCCGAATGTCTTATCGTTAACATCAAAGATCGGTATTACGACCTAGAAGAATATTTCTACTTGCGTAAGATATTAGTCATCAATCTTATAGACATTCTTGGAGTAATTATGAGTTTACTAAGGCATTCTGTCGGATATGCATAGATACTTTTATGAGAATTACTGATGTTCAGTATTTATAAGTTCATTGTATTATTTTGATCAGATACATCCACCGCAAATGAGTAGGCAGATTGCCACTGGGCCCATTTTTCATGAAACCAATTTTATTTTGACATCGACGCGCCACCTGGATGGAGGAGTCCTGAACCATACCCACGTTTTTGATTAATCGAGTGTATCTACCAGAGATGAGTAGGGAGATGCACAACGCTACGATTTCAGGCGATACCAAAAT
>JASANN010000517.1:1103042-1176966 GCA_031762395.1 Calameuta pygmaea | reverse complement strand
GTAGCTGCTCTAATAGGGTGACTACCCTTATATGACTACTCGAATGAATATGCTCGACCCGACCAAGGAAATAGGAAGAGTAAGACAAGCACAATGGAAAGTGAGAAGGAACAGAGAGAAACGAGAAGACAGAAAGAAAGGTAGAAATAAAAAAGTAGAAAAGTAAAGAATAGAGGGTATAAAGAAGAAATAAGTATAGAAAGAGAGGAAGGTTGGAAATCAATAAGAATTCCACGAGACCAGTATAGGAGACCGGCTCGAGGAAGAATGATCGCTGGGAGTCCGGGCGCTGCCTGAAGCCCTCCCCCCACTCTTCGCCTGCTCCCACTCGCCGCCTGCTCCCACTAACCGCGCCCTGCGCGACGGATTTGCGCGCACACAATTTTAGGCAACGTCCAGTACTTCTAAATATGCTTGCTCAAACATTTCCGATTTCTAAGTGTTAATATTTTACTTATTTGATTTAATTAATTATTTTAATGTTCGAAATACCTGTTTTATTAATATTTTGGTTTGAATGTAATTCATTTTCGATATTCTACAATTTCAATTCAATTTTTATCTACTCCGTATATACTGCGAGGTTTCGATTTAGCCTCGATTTTATATTTTGAATAAATTGTGAAAGTAAATCGAGATCCAATAATTTTTAGTAGTATTTGGAAAGCTAATTCAATTTTTCGGATTTTCAATATTTCTGTGCAACTAATTTTTTTCTTTTTCTCTTATTCCTTCTTCTTCTTCTTATTCCTTTTTCTCTATTGATGAAACATTTTTCAAAAATTAAGGTCCTACATGACGTCAAGTTGCCACCGCACTTTCTTAAAAACGTCTCAAAAATGTTACAGCAATAGACTTTTTCAATAGTTCTAGAGAAGTTCTGTAGTTGCTGGTCTCGTTCTAAGGGTTGCTTTGCCAGCCAGAGGTAGCAGAGAACCTCTGCCCGCCAAGCTGGAGGTTCGTGTTCACGTTTCGCTCGGCTACGACGGAATTCGCATTGTCGACGGAGGCGAAGATCACAAAATCCTACTTCCAGACTAGCCGCTACGATTTAGCGCCATGATTTTGGTATCGCCTAAAACCGTAGCATTGTACATCTCCCTACTCATCTCTGTATCTACCCATACCGTTCCCATACTTAAGCCCTTCACACTACAAGTAACATAATGACGTAAGACGCAAGTGTAAGGAAACCAACAATCAGAATCTAGTAATCCTCCCTTCAAGGGGCCAGTGCTAGATTCTGATTGGTTGGTTTCCTTACGCTTACGTCTTACGTCGTTACGTTATTTTGTGTGGGAAGGGCTTTACTGTTGCGGAAGCATAATGAGCAACCAATGAATGACATGATCGCTAGCAACAAATTCGTATTATCCTTCGATCATTTGGTGACTTTATTCATAATATCGATAGGGAAATGAAAACGTCTATTCACTATTATTAAGAGGTTGCTTTAAAAGATATGTGTTCACAATTCAGAGGCAAAATTAAGGGATACACTCTTGAGGGACCTGACTATTTTATTAATTATTTTTTATTAAAATTTTAATAAAAGTTTTGAAATTGGCGGTCTATCTAGTCTCGTCATAATTAAAATCGATGTATCGATACACGTGTTATATTGTAATATCGATATATATCGTCTCGAATCCTTCTGTATCGATATTCCTCACAGTACCGGAAAAGAACTCTGGCGACGTTCCCAATTTCCTCGTGTATGCAGCGTCTGCGGCGCACGTGTGCAACGATTTTACGAAAATCGTAATAAACGTTTTTTGTATTATATTTCATCGGTAAAACTCAGAATGGGTAAACCAGGTACGAATATTTCTAATATAAGCCTTTTTCTTTTTTAAAATTTGGAGCTGCGTTAAGTAAACACTGTGCTAAAGCTTGGCGGCATGTAATGTTTCTTGCCGCGTTGTCGGATAACCTTAAATTATATTCATTATCTAGCGTTTTATTCAAATATTCTGACTGCACTTATATTTCGTTTCGTTTAGTTTGTTTTCTACGTGAGTTTTCATTTAATAATTGGCTCAATTTTGTTGTCCATAGTAATGAATAAGTATCTTTCTTATTTGACCATATATACCATGTAATATATATGTCATTTCAAGTGTAAATAATAAACTATTATATAATAAAGTACTCTAAATTAATTTTTATTATTAGTGATTGACAGATGTGTGTATAATATTGCTATGAATGGCATATTTACTTGTGTCAATGTGTTCCTGATTTTGTGAGTTTAGGATTCAAGGTACACTCATTTCTGCAATTAAATAAAGTTGTTTTCAATTATTTATGAAGCAATGTAATGTTTTGTAAATTACAATTATAACTGTACCATTCACTTATTTCATTTATAGGTTTTTCACCGGCTGGAGGAGGTGGTGGTGGTGGCTTTGGCGGTCGTGGAGGTGGAGGGGGTTTTGGTGGAGGCCGAGGTGGAACCCCTAGAGGAGGACGCGGTGGAGGTCGTGGAGGTGGTCGCGGAGCTGGCGGCCGTGGAGGGTTTGGTGGCCGCGGTGGTGGAGGGGGTTTTGGAGGAGGCCGAGGTGGAACCCCTAGAGGAGGCCGTGGTGGAAGTCGTGGTGGTGGCAGAGGAGGACGAGGTGGAGGTGGTTTCAAAGGAGGAAAAACAGTTATAATTGAACCTCATCGTCACGAGGGAGTATTCATTGCTAGGGGAAAGGAAGATGCTCTAGTCACATTAAATTTAGTCCCTGGATCTGAAGTATATGGAGAGAAGAGAATAAGTGTCGAGGTAATACTTCAATTTATTACAGAATATGAATTTCTTTTGATAGTCCTTTATGTTAATATGCACTCTATTCTCAGGGTGAAAATGGTGAAAAAGTTGAATACAGAGTTTGGAATCCCTTCAGATCCAAACTCGCTGCTGCCATTCTTGGTGGAGTCGATCAGATTCATATGCCTCCTGGAAGTAAAGTACTATACTTAGGAGCTGCCTCAGGAACTACAGTATCGCATGTCGCGGATGTTGTTGGACCGGTAAGAATAATTTGAACCTTACCTTGTACATTTTGTATCATTATTTTTTATATAATATAAATTTATAATCAGATACTTTTATCACGAAAAAAAATAAATATAACAGGCATACATTAGAGCCAAGTTAGTTCAGTCTTGCCAACTTGGTGTCGAAGTTATGCAAAATTAACTCTGTGCTGCTTCTTAATTGTATAAAATATTATTATTCTATTCAAAAAGAAGAAGTCACACAATTAATAATTATCCTTTTTATAAATCTATGCAGTTCAAAAGCCTTTTATTGAACGTTGATCTCATTTTTTCTGTTCTCTGTAGGAAGGGTTGGTATATGCAGTAGAATTCTCTCACAGATCAGGAAGAGATCTTATTAATGTAGCTAAAAAACGAACGAACATCATCCCCATAATCGAAGATGCCAGACACCCCCATAAATATCGGATGTTGGTTGGCATGGTGGATACAGTGTTTGCAGACGTTGCGCAACCTGATCAAGCAAGAATTGTTGCCTTGAACGCACAATATTTCCTCAAGAATGGTGGACACTTTGTTATCTCGATTAAGGTAAATTATATATAATTTAATTCAAATGAATTTAGGTATGCTATATAAATTGTACTGTATCGTGTCTTCTTTTTTTATTAGGCAAGTTGTATAGACTCGACGGCACAGCCGGAAGCAGTGTTTACTGCGGAAGTGAAGAAGCTAATCGCAGACAAACTAAAGCCACAAGAACAGATCACACTGGAACCGTATGAGAGAGATCATGCAGTTGTTGTTGGCGTATTTAGGCCACCAGCTAAAAAGTCTGGCTAAATTTTTAATTGTAATAAATATGATAATTCATAGGACGGTTAAAAGTCATATTTTTTCATTATCACTCTCTGATTGATAACTGTTAGCGGTATTATACTCCACTTTTATCTCTGTGAACGTGATACACACAAAATCAGATTTAAGTCATTTAACATGACTAGAGAATAAAATAGCAGTTGCTTTGCATAAGATTTATAAAAAGGCCACTTCCAGTTAGACAAATATATTATTTGTTCTAAAGAAATATGGTCAAGAAGTCCAATTGCAAATGTAAAAATGCGCTCGGCAATCGGTACTATCAACGAAAACTTTTTGAAATGTTAAATTTTCTATGGTTACATGGCTGACTGACGAGTGTTTTTGCAAATGATTCTTGTATTGATGTATTGACAGAGCAGATTAAGAAAACTGAGCTATAATTTCACAATTTACGTTCAAATTATCGTAAGGAATTCTATAAATGTATCTAATTTTATAAATAAACTATACTTGTATTATTCCGTTCGGTACAAGATGTAAACACGATTATTAGTTAATAATCATACTTTGATATTTTCGCGACTGTGGTTACTTGCCAATCACTTTTCACGGACAGCAACTTATATTTGTAATAAAATGAGATCTCTACGTTATAAAATCTTGTAATTTTTAAAAGTAAATGCCGTATTTCAGTAATCACGGGCAATCGAAGTGGCCATTTTACACAAAATGAACAATGAAACCTCGCTTATATAATTGAAAAAAAAATGGCATAACTTCTTGAATATGCTACAGGTAATGTCACAGGAATCTATTGTTATTGATTCCGAATAATTTCTTCAGATGCCTATGTTAAGACGATGCCATAGTTTCGAACAATTCTGCTAGTTGATGTTGTTAAGAGCTTTTATGGTTCCTAAGAATTCTGTTAGACGACATGAGAAGAATTTACAGTGACGGAATGGAATGAACTCTGGCGCAAAGCAACAATTGTCAAATCCAATTTCACTTATGACTTATCGATATCGTGAAAAAAACCACAACAATATGATTAATCGAATTTCGATAAATTTTGTGACATGGCTATTTTGATACAGGAGGAAAGAGGCAGGATAAAGTAATAAAATTTCCAAGTATTATGGATTGGTTTGATATCAATCGTTAAAGTAAACCACAAAAAGGATCAATTAAAAGTTAATTATATAGAGGAACTTGTAATGCAAGACAAGTTTCATTAAAGTTTTTGATAAGCAAAGCTTAAAGATTATTTCAAAATGCCGCAGTCGTCGCTCGGCATTTCCAAAACTAGTAAGTGTAATCTTTCTATCATATTACAAATAGCGTAATTTATAACATTAATACTCTGTGATAGGCATAGGAATTAATGAAAATTATCATGTCGATGACAGTCGTCATAAATTAGACAAAAGGGTTAACGAAATTCGACAGAAAAGTAGTTTCCGCAGTATTGAGAATCAAGAACGAATGGCTGGCGGTGCGGATGAGAAAGAGGATGAAATTGAAAGTAAAACTGACAGAACTTCACCCGAGTCAACTTCCTCGACTACAAGTCATGAGAAATCTGCACCTGCCGGAGGCGATGGGAAAGTAACAATTTCTGGTGGACCATGTTGCTTTTGTGCATCATTTTCAACAGGCTCTACAGGGTGAGACATATTGAGTAATTTTAATATAAAATATACCGTTAATTACATATGTGCTAAATAATCATAGTGAATTCTATAAAATACAGCGACAAAAAGGTAGATGATATGATTGACTACGTTGTTCAAAACCTTCAGGAAGCTGCCAAAGCTCTAACGAATTTGGGAGAAAACTTTGAACATGATTTAAAGGTTCGTTATGTATTACAAGTATCATAAAATGAATGAAAAAAAATTGATCGTGCATAAATCCTTTTTCAAATTACCTTTGTATCCACCATGACACATATGGCGAATAATATTTTTAATTTCCTATTACAGCTAATATTCGTAGACATAATGGCACGCGTTCAGCATTGGGTCAGCATTGTTCAAAACAGACTGGATGCAGCAAAATCAGATTTAGAAGCTTTGCGGAAGGAATTGATCGCGCGTGCTTGTGATCTTGCTGCAAAGGAACGAGAACTGGCAGAATTGAAGGCACAATTAGCTGAATGCGAGGCGAGCAAGATTGCCTGTGAAAAATCCTTAAAGGAGGTCGGCATAAAGTTTTTCAAATAAATATATTATTTACATAACTTTTATAAGCGGTATATGAATTTTTCCAGGCATTGCAACAAGGATCCGTCCATCATAATGTTCCTCAGCATACATCAACTCAGGCTCAACAACAAGATTATACTGATACAGATACAATGAGACCAGTTACTCAAGCATCTTCAGCACCTCCTCCGTCTCTCGTTTCGGTCGATCCTGCGCAATCACAGATAGCTTCAGGAACAGCAAATAGTGATCAAATTCCTTATAGACCAGGAGGCACACCAGGAAGTACACCAGGAAGTACACCAGGAGGCACACCAGGAGGTACAGCAGAAGCTTCAAATCAAGTAAATTCATCTCTGCATCCTGATGGCGAATCTCCAGCTTCTTTGGGCACAGTTTCTGAGCTTGGAAAAGAACAAGCAAAAGCAAAGCGAGAATCTGAGGTAATGAGAAAATGATAATTATATTTTCCATAATATATACAATTAACCGCTATTATAATATCGAGTCATTCGTCGAACGAAGGTTTATGGGCATTCAGGAATATTTATTGGACTAATTTCAAATTTACATAATTACGTTCCACCTTTCAACTATTCAATCCTGATGTCTCGTAATGAAATATCAAGTTTTCTAACGGGAATATCAAGTCGATGTAACCCCGATCTTATGTAACAGCTCGAAGCGGAGTTAGCAAGTCTTCGTAAAGAAAATGAAAGGATAATGAAGGAACGTGCCGAATATGAAAATGCTATACAACGAGCCCTTTTAAGGGGTGTATCGTGCCTTAACGTAGAAGCACTGAAGGTACTTCGATGTCCTCCGATACCTTGTTGCACCCCGTGCGGACCCTGTCAGATGTCATCAGCTAACGAGTACACGCAAATAATTATATCCTCGTATTATAATTGCAGATTGTAATATTAGAACGATTAATGGGTTTTTTTTTTTTTCATTAAGAGATCCAACCGTTCCCTCTGCTCCCAGGAATATTAAGAACAACTCTACATCAGTTACACATAAAGCAGCTAATGCAATGCCAAGGAGTGGAAATGTTAATGGTAGAAAAAATGGAATGCATTCTATTTGCACTACGCAAATGCAAGGGTATTCTCCAACGCAACGACCATGCAAAAGCGCACACACTTCGAGTGCCAGGAGTAAAAACGTTCCGGAAAATAATATGGTCTTTTTGCTACATGAAGCAGACGTTGGAAATGTCTGCACGTCGAATTCTCCTACGGCTTCACGCGCTTGCGGTACGATAAAGATAAAGAAAGTCGAAATACCTTCGTGTCCGAAAAAGCGTATGAATAATACATAGCACTATTTATTATATCCCAATATTTATTGTTCCTCCTGAGAGAGAGAGAGTATCGAACGTGCATTTGGACAATGTCGATATACTGTAAAAATAAAGAATATCAAATAGAAAAGTTATTTAGAGATATATTTTAATTTTGTGCTATTATTAATTTCAGTTCACTCGTCAGAAAAGAACTTTGTGTGCGCAGGAGGAAAATGTGGAAGATCCATAGGATCAAGTACAAAGGATAAATTTTCTTGTGTTTCCAAAACATGCGAAAGATGTACATCTTCTGCGCCTGCTCGTCATAAAAGCGATACTAACACCGTTACTTATAAAAGTTCGTTCATTATGATTCATAAGATTTTTTATTATTTCATTCATCTTTTATACGTTTTGTAGAACCTTGCCGAAATGGGGTGTCAAGAGTAGACGACTTTTAAAATATAAGATCATTGTTATCGAACACATGTGAAACGTTGCAATTGTCTGGATAACCGTTATTCTCAATCCGTCAATCCGACCGTGGCGAGTATAAGAACCTATTGTACAATATTAATTTCTGGTTTTATATTTAATATACTAATTTTATAAATGTAAAAAAAAAATTATCAAGTATCCTGCGAGGTGAAACTGTGATAAGTGTTGGACTGATAGGCTGGTGGTTTTATGTCAGAATAATAAAGCAGATTAAAATATAAATATAACTTTATATAATATTGTCACAAAATATTATAAGTATTGAATTTTCCTAAATAACATTGAAGGACTATCTGTTCTCGTATTAAATCGTACTCGGTTGATCCACCAAAGGTTCTAAAACTTCATCCAAACTCTTTTTGCATTACAAAATCACTTCTATTCAGTTAAGTTTAAGGTGGTAGTTGCGTGTAACGTTCTAAAAAATTGTATTATTTGTTGAAATTAAAATCTTGCCTTTCGTTCAAACTTTCCATTAATTTTTACTCATTATTAAAGAACATTCAGTTCAAAGGCATTCTTACAAATAAATTTTCGACCCATTCTTGATTGTTTGATATGTGCCAAATGAACAATAATTTTAAAGCGTGTCGCGCAAATACTCCCTTAAAATTAACATTCAAACATACAATCCAATGTGTAATTTGTTGCTCATGCCGTAACATTAATATTTTCCTTTCTTTAAAAAGGTATTAAAAAAATTATATTTATCTCCAAATAATAACGCCGTAATAAAAATA
Organism: Calameuta pygmaea; assembly: GCA_031762395.1. Lineage (NCBI taxonomy): Eukaryota > Metazoa > Arthropoda > Insecta > Hymenoptera > Cephidae > Calameuta > Calameuta pygmaea. The sequence goes on along the minus strand of JASANN010000517.1, from coordinate 1,168,423 downwards.
GCGAGATTCTGATACAGATAACATTATAGATTCATATTATATCACTTTTATAAATTCGTATTATTTCTCTTCTTTTTTCTTGTTGACCTGTAAGGCTTCGTCGCAATCCCGATATAACAATTGTGTACAATTTAAATACTTTACAATGCAGAATTAAGACTGTTATATAATCTGTAGATATATACGAATGTGACGATTTCATCATACGTTACTACTTCTCACCATAAAAGCAAAGGTACCGTTGTGTTAGCTGAACATAAAAATACAAAGTTCAATATTTATTAAATGTTAAATATCATTAAACTATCGTGACGTGTTGAACACACAGTGGTCCAAATATGTCCTTCGAAATCGGATCCTTTGGATCATTTAGTATTAAAAGAATTATAAACTCGATATTAATTCATGAAGCATCGTGAATGGCTGAATCACTTTGCGTCATGCATAAAGATTCGTAAAACATAATGAAACGATTGTGTTAATGTTAAAAGGAAGACGTTTGATTTTATAAAAATAACTTCTTACGATGCAATTTTTACGTATAACAATATTATTGATGCAAGGAGTTATTTAAAAAATATCAAACGGCTTTGGGGATTGAAATTAAAAGAAAAATTAAAGCAGCTATTGTATCCTACACTTTTGAGTATGTGTTAATAAGGTGGACAAACTCACGTGGCAGTAAATTGGTACGTAAACATTTTTATCTGATATCATGAAATGTTTGATTGAGCGGCGCATACATAACTTGCTAAAAATTTTCACAAACTCTACAAGCTCCTGACCTGTTTTCATGTAGAGACTTATGCAATTTTTGTATCTACAATTTACGATCGTACACAGGAGAATGCAAAACTTGTGCCAACTTTTGACAGGTTATCGAGTCGTAGAGCCATATTAGGTTGCCTTTCCGAGATCTATTGCGAATAAAGACAATATAACGAATATAATAACATAAGTCATTTGCCAGGTAACTTTAGAGTTTTTTTTGTTTCACCTAGCAAATGATTTATGACTATGACTTTACAAAGGATAAAGAACTTGGGCGTAAGTCATTCGAATGAAAAGGCAACGTTAAGGCTTTCGACTCTTCGCATGTATACAAAATTACTCTTGACAATCTAAATAATAAAATTTTACAATTACTTAAATAAAATTATGTATATGTGCACGCATTAAATTGTGCATCGTGAAATGCATGGCTGATGCATTTCACGATTGCCCTTTCATGAATAATATCATTTTAACAAATTCATTCTGGATTCATCATTGTCTCTAAAAAAAATAAAAATACAAAATTACGTTACAGGATTGTGATGACTCTCTCGAATGGCATGGGAGTTGCGTTTGTTCCTTCCAATAAGAGTGCACGTAGTTAGAATTTATACAGTCATTAGGCCAAGCCAATTAATAATGCAAATTGATATATTGATAATCACCATGCCATTTGAAAAGTCAGGCAATCGTCTACGTAAAAAATAAAAGAAAATTCGCAAATCAGTGTTTGCAAAGCATTCGCAACGTGACACTAAAAATTGTTGTGCTACTTGACGAATGCTTTACGTCATATCATATATTGTCTTTACGTCAACAGATTAGCAGTTTAATAAAAAGAAGTGTCACCCTCTTCGAAAAATTTTATCCGACCGCTTTTATAAACGTACAGATTTTATCCGGAACCGGTATGCTTTTTATCATTGGATTTACCAATGATACGGATGAACTAATTACTCGGCCTAACAATAAAAAATAAGATCGATTAAAATTCTTGAAAACGGTCACACGTCTTTTGGCATTTTTTTTTTTTTCTTTCGTCGAAAAATCTACTTGGAGTGAACCAAATTGAGGAACTCCTCACGTGTCTTAGGGTCGTCACGGAAGACTCCAAGCATAGTCGACGTCATCGTCTTGCTGTTGATCTTTTGTACTCCTCTCATAACCATGCACATGTGCCTGAAACAAAGACGAATAATATATTATTTTATTTCATTGCTCGATTCAAGCGTGAAGAACGAATAAATGATATTAAAGTGTTTATACGATCGATCAATATTCATGATGAATAACATAATCACCTTCCATGCATTCATTATACTTTTACATGCTAATTATATATTTATATAACTTGTAATTATATTGGTATACAAGGTTGCCTAACTGTTAATCATTATCTCCGTGATATTTATCAACGCGGTACGTAATTATTAAGATGTAACCCGCGTCCCATTGCCCGTATACGGGAATCGACAGTGAGAGGTAAATTCTACCGGTCGATAATCTAGGCAGAAAAATGCATATTTATAATATCACGTGCTTAATACAAGCGTTACGTGGAATATGATATTCATTATAGATTATATACAGTACTGCTGATTAATCTGTTAATACTTCTGATACTATTTTTATTAGCACAAGGTTAGATTCTTACGTGCGAATGGACACTTGCGAAAACCATTGCTTAACGTTAAATGCACTCAGTCGGAACCAGAGGCCATACAGAGACTATTGCATTCGTTGCACTCTTCCAATGCAAGTCTACATGCATGCCTGATTTTATCAATTGACAATGGGATCGTATCCAGAAATTTTATACGAAAGTTGAAACGTCACAGAATTTCATTTATGTAAGAGAAATAATGTATTGCAAATTTTTATAGCTATGCTATATTATTTTCGTAATTTATCCTTGTGATTGGCTAATCGATTTTGAGGACCAATAATTTCAGTAGACTTATTCTCTGGTTTTTATGTACACTTACACTCCTTCCACTACCACGGCTACTCCTGCTGGCTGAACGGCTTTGGTCACTGCTATAGCGATTTGTTTAGTGAGACGTTCCTGGACCTGAAGACGACGACTGAAAATTTCCACGATTCTGCGAATACAGAAAGACAAAGGTATTTTAGCAATGTATTTTAGAGGTGACCAATTTTTATTTGCTTTCTTAAAGGACCGTCTCGAGACTCGGGCTTTATAAGAAGAGAAAAAAATAAGTGTTTCTCGATAAATAAACCAGAGATTATTGAAGAGAATTGTTCAGAAGTACTATGGAGTTTCTTTCAAATTGCGGAACAAATAAAAATGATATTTTGGCAGTGAAACTATTTATTGCAATTTAATATGTCCAACCCGGTATTCAGTATCTTATATCGATATTACTGGAATGATGGACTTGTATTCACAATAGTGTTCGATCTTACGATTTATTCAAGGCGACATTGAACCAGTAAACGGGTAGTCGACTGCGATCGCTACGTGAAAGTGCTTGCCATACTTCTACCTCCTTAGACTTTTTACATTAATCCAGTAAATCAAGGCTACGTGAACACTGGTACAATTTGTTATCACACAATTAACCCTGGACAGTCACACTTATTTTTAAGTCACGCAAACAGTAAAACTCATAAAAATTTGCGTGATATGTGAAACACAAGCAAAATAATTTTTATCTACTTTTTAAGGTTAACGGTCCGTCAATTTTGTATTTCGTTTAGTGCATTTCGATCTATACAAAATTTCCATTGATATTCAGAAAAGAAGTAATGTATTTCTCACCTGGCAAGCTTACTGAGACCAAGTATTTTTTTGCAGGGCAAGTAGCCTATGGACACTTTGCCATAAAATGGTACCAAATGATGTTCGCACATGGAGAACATCTCGATATCCTTTACGACAACCATCTCGTCATGATCTTCATCGAAGACGGCATCGTTGATGACATCTGGGAAAAAAAAAATTATACTGTTAATATAAGAATCAATAGAAAAGAGATATGAGCAATTATATATATTGGTCACGAAAAAGAGATTGAACGTGTAATATCGAGACTGGCTTTAAAGCTTAAGGTCTTCTGTACATCAGGCTGTGATTTACCCGATATTGACCTACTTAGTGTAGTGTAGGTCGTAATGGTGGTGAATTCATACATGAGAGTCTGTCGTTGTAGACATGGGGGTGCTCTCACGGTTTCCACGGCAACCTTAACTAGAAACACCTTGGCTATGACCCACAAAGAGACAGAACGGAATCGCTCTTGGCAAAATTTCAGGCCCCATTGACCAGAAGCCTATAGATTTTTTTCATTGTTTTTTTGTTGTTCTATACATATATTTTGTTCAACGCATTAATTGTCTTTGATTAATTTTCAAAAGGCTCGTCGACGTGGAGATTACTATGTTATTCTATTTCTGAAAAAATATATAGATATAGAGATCAGTAAAAATAATATAATAAAATATCTAGATGAATCGTATTGACTATATTTTATAAGCTTTTCAATTCTTCGTAATTTTTTAAGCAAGCTTGAGATATCTTTTCGGTGGTACGTTGAGCTTTTACAACTAAGCGCTGACAATTCGTTTCATATTCACTGGGGCGAGCTACTTTTACGTTAACTGCGGGATCCATCTCGTGGACGAAAAGCGAAGAAAAGATCAGATTTCAAGAAGGCTGAATTAAAGTTACAGCGAGGGTTCTTCACCACCTGTAGCTACGATCAAAGAGCCTCAGTTAGTCAGCAGGGCTTGCGTTTTGTTTCTTGGTTATCCAATTTTTGATATATAATTTTTAAAGAGTTACAAATAAAAAAACGAAGCGAAACTCAGATGGAATAATATTTTTTAATGTAAACAATAGATTCGATTACCGATGAAAATAAGAATTTCGTACCATTTATAATATCTGACAAAATAAAATTTCACGGAGCTTTTCATTTTTATAGGCTGCGTCCCTGGAGCCCATTTATACCAAGAGCTTTTCATCTCATTCACCCCCGAGCGCACTCAAATCTCCCCTTTATTCTTTAGCCCGTGAAAGTCGAAGAGCGTCGAGCACAATTCTTTCTCGCTGTCTGAGAACAGCTTCTATAAATTTCTGCGTTATCACGACTGACACGAGGTAAATTCTATTACCCTGATCCTGTTTCTTTTTTCCCCAAACGTGATCAAACCAAAATTGCGTAACTTGGCATGATATCCTGTAGTGAAATTACATTCAATGTCGAAGCCATAACCTGACAATCAAAGCAAAAGAATATTTCGTAACACCAAGTCCTGATTTCATCATGAAGAAACCTTCGATGGATTCTACTCAGGAACAAAATTGAACCATGCAACATACAATCAATGATGCAATCATCCACAATGTTGATCTATGATGACTTTTTTTGTATCGATGCGCAAACTTGACTACGTGGTCAGTAGAATTATTAAAAGACATTGTCTAACCTTCTGTTATATCCGTGCAATGACAAAAGACATAAAAAAGAAATATAATTTTCGAAAATTTAAACGCTCTAAATAAATACTCATGCGCTCTCAAGTATTTACCTTCGATAGTCTGATCGTATCCTTTCGTAAAGAAGAGCATCGCTTTGGCAGCACGCTCAGGTGTCTTCAGGAGTCCTGGACGATCAGGATCTTCTCCAAGGGAGCTGAGAAGTAGCCTGTAACTCCTGGACATCTCAGGCAACAAAGCTTCTCTGGTTGGTGGGCGATGATCCAGTTCCAAGTCGTGATGGAATGTACATTTCTCGTGTCCTGGAGAAAATTAAAAATTCAGTTATGCTCTTGGTAAATAGGGCTTCGAGAACTTTTTGTGCGACATCTGATAATCTTATACCGAAAGCGGAAACACAGAGTGGTCTATTTCGAAATCAATTAAAACTCTTTCGTTGTTGCTCTAACCTCAGATGATATTTATCACTGAAATTACGGTTATCGTGTGTCGCGACCTCCATGACAATATTTTCGACATTAATTACAGAGAGTCGTAACTAAGTGAAAAATTACTTTTTTTTATTTCGCTCCTGTAACGTCCTATAAAGTGGGTAAAGAAAAATGCTTACTCACGCACAGTAATAAAAATAATAAAAATCATTAAACTTATTCGTTAAGTATAACAATTAATAAGAACAGTTGTTACTTCGTTTGTTTTGTACCAAGTACAATATAAATAATTGTCTACGTCGACAACATTTCGGCACACGGGTTTTCAATGAATTTCTTATTTCATTCAAGAGAATCTATATATATGTCTTTCTGAAACATTGCTTTTTTCTTTTTAACTTACAATAGAGTCACTTGAATTCGCAAGAGTTCGAAGAGTCGTGTAGATAAAATTGACAGCTGTAAGTGATATCAGAATTCAGTATATTCTATATCTTTCTAGTAAAACCATATAGCAAAAAATCGAGGCTATAATTCTATTTAAATTGTCATTTATCAAATAATAATAATATCTGCAGCACATTTAATTACCACCCGTTACATGAAGTTCGGGATGGAAACTATAATATAAAAAATATTTTCAGTCTCACTATACTTCATACGTGACAATTATTTTCTATGCTTCTACTACACTCAAATCCATTATTCGATATCACAATAGATATTGACTTTGGAGTATATAATATTTTTTTTTGAAGCCGCTCGTGTTTCTTAGATTTTGTATGTTCGACGGCCTTTATGCTTTGACGACACAGAATAAGCAGAGAGGCGTTTGTTATTCTACAGTTATGCGTTACAGGTTAACTCCAACTTCATAACTGTACTCGGTTCCCATGGTTTATCGTTCGTAGATCACCGCGTACATAACCCAGAACAATCCATTGTTATCTGTTATAAATCCTCTCCGCAATTATACCTGGAGTGGTTGAAGTCCTGGGAGTCCTAGGAGTTCCAGGAACTTCCAAATCAGCTTCCTCGACATTTTCAGGCCAGGAGACAGTCCTCAATGGTCCAGGTCTTTTAATGACCGCATGATCATCCTCCCCGTCGTAGATTTTCATCTCAGACTTTCCGTTCGCACATTGATTATTCATCCCGTTCATGATTATCTCTAATTAAAAGAACGCAGATCCTCAAGTAAATACACGAATCCTTTCCTTTCTTCTTGGTCAAAGTACCCAATAGTATATCAGTATCAATAAAAGAAAATGTTCGACCAGTGAACAAGCTCACGGAGAAGAATGACTAGTAAATACTATACTTGAAGTTGAAATCACTGAATTGTAAAAGAAGGAACAGGAGAGGCGTGAAAAAATGCAAAATTTTGTTACGTGTTATCAAACGCCTTCGATTTTCTTTTTTTAATATTATAATGCAGATAGTACGCTTTTTCCACGTGGGTGTCGCTGCCGTCAAAAGGAATGACAGTACGTAACTGCAATAACGATAATGCGAAATTTCAAGAATCCCCAACAATCATTATCACTGATCCTCCTAGACTCTCCTATTTAACTTAGCATTAAAGACCGTCCATTTTTCTCCGTGTTACTTAAACATCTTACGAACGTATCGTCGTCCACCATCTTTCTGGTCTTTTTAAAAGTGAAAAAATCCTCATTACAGTACTGAATTCTTTTATTACTCACAGAATTAATGCCGCACGCGTGTTTAACGTTCACTCGCGTGTAAAGAAAAATTTAAATCTCAACCGTTATCGCGAATAACGTTAGCACAACTATTTGACGTCTCTCGTTATTCTCTGCGAAAGAAAAACTTTTGAAAATATAATTTTTCGCGCGCCTCGCAATACCTTATTGCGGAAAGTAAGAGTGAAAAGTGGAGAACGTGTAGTGGCGCGAGGTCGCTGGCTCGAGTGACGCGGTGCGACTGATCGTATGGAACTCAGTTCCTCTCTCTAATACTGTGTTCGCTCCTCCAAGTACGAATCGCAGTGGATTCGACAGTTGCGCCGTTGCAATCTTTCTTACTATTCACCTTACTGTCAATACTACTGCTATTTCTACTGTTACTGTAACAAACCTCTATGGCTGATCTCGATGTCTCCTGATGATCTTTGAAGCCGATGTCAGTTTCAACTGAGCAACAGAACCTCGTGTGATCGAATATATTCATTTTCAAAGCTACCCTTCTTCTAGCTAGCTCCCACATTTTCCCTTTCCCATTCATGGCAAACGGCTTTGATTACGAGGAATCATCAGAGAGGGAAACCTATTAAACTATTATGTGAACTGACGTCACTGCTTCTTATTTCTACCTCAACATAACCTGTTGCATCTACCCTATTTCAACGGTGCTTCGTACGATCGTCGCTTCGCCCTTTTCCTTTACTGACAAGGATAAAGGCTTGGGAATATCCCGCATCAACGTGGACTTTCCACGTGCGTACATACAGCCACTTTCTTTTTGCTGTACCTGCCACACTTCAGCATTTTAATTTCCTCCTCCTTTACGGAGCGTTATTTATATGTATATATATATATATATGGCCGTAAGTAAGTACACTGCTTCTGAGTTATTTGATCAATAACTTACAATGAAGAAAAAACAGATTTGACATTCTTAAAAATATTTTCAGAATTTCTGCTTGTGTAAAGACGAGATAAAATGTACGAGGCTGCAGTTATTGCTAGTTTAATATCCACTCGTTCCAGTCGAGAGTCGCAATTTGTGAACCCTTTAACGAGCACGGAGCGGTGCTAAAAATGATAAATACTTCTTGAATGGAGAAACCAATGTTCTTGAGTACGTTATATTTATTATGAATATTGATTATGAAATTCTTATCGGTTTTGCGTGATCTGTCAATAGAGAAAAAGTAGGACTAATCAAAGTTGGCGAAATAATTAGTTGAAAAATTTAATATGTAGAAGTTCTCGAGGTCACTGATTGCAAATTTGATCTGAGTTTTAGAAAATTCAAAATGGCTGTGTTCATATGAGTATTCGAGGTCGAAATATGATTTTTAATGTTTATCAAAAGTCATAGATATTTGAAATCCTACATGAAGACAGTATTTCGATAATCGAGTGACTATTTCAATTTTTAACATTTTCAATCCCATTATTGAATTTCATAAAGTGATAACAAATTCACAATCAGCGAAAAATTCTTAAGATCACTTTTTTTTCTTTGTCCAAATTCACCGCAACTACCAATCTTAAATTTGCCATTTGGGAGGGCTGATAAGCAAAATTGCAAAAATCTCTTCTACCTCATATTCGGCTCTCCCTTGGTAAACACTTTTACATCGTTTCGACGTCGCTCCTGTGTAAACTTCCCATTATTGAAGCCAATGCTGGAAATAATTGCCCCGTAGTGACACTCGATCAATTCCTTTCCCTCTAACAAGATTCACTCTTGAGTAAAGCAATCAGGATATTCTGACGAGACTGCTACGCTAATATGCGTAGATATTAGAAACCTTGACACAAATCGAGGCTAACAGGAAGACTTTAAGTCTTTACTGGACCTTAACACAACGGATAACAATCTGAGCCACGATCGTAGCAATTTCAATTGATAGAAATAATACACTTTGTTCGCTCTAAATAGTTAAAAAAAAATTCTCAACATACAGCATAGTATAATGATTGAAAAAAAGTTAACAATTAGTAATCAACTTTTGCTTTACCGAAAATATATTTTTTTTATAAAATAACTACTATCGGATAATGGTCTGATAGTAGCCGAGCAGTGATTGGTATGAGGAAAACGTATTTGACGAATAAAAAATATTTAAAATGAGCAAACTCGGCATTATCCACTCCTTATCAGATTTATTATAGTCTAATTGTTATTAATGATAATTATCGTGCACACATAATAATTATTAGGGAATAAGTAGAAACTGCCAAATCACTCCTATTCATTGCCAAGTTTTCTACTGTTTCGACATTTAAGGAAACCGCGTGATCGCGTTTGCTCTAATAATTTCAACGATGGAGAAACAACGCGAGGAACTTTCCTGACTCATGACTGCGTCAAAGAAACTTTCTGCAGGAATCAAGGCTACATTTATACCAATCAACGGTCAATGACAATTGCCCCGTGCGTCCTGTGAAACGTCCTTAAATCCTTCAGTGAAAATATATTACATCGGAAAGTCATTGAAAAAAAAAAAAGAAGAAAGGATATCGATACAAGAAGCTTTCGAAAAAGTTTAACGATCCATTACGAAAACAAACCCGTAAAGGACCTTAGTTAAACAGTAACGCAATCTAATTGCATAAACCACTTCCGGAAGTATGACAATCCCAGTCGAAAGGATATAAGCTTAATACAATATGGCCATTAGGGTTGAGCTTAATGACGCGTTCACTGGGTAAATTCAAAAGGTCCACTTTAAACGTCATACAATATAAAGCTATATGCATCCCGCATGACCATGACTAAAATGTAAAATTCCTGTAGAGCTTTTTATTATTTGCAAAAAAAAAAATATATTCTTCCTCATCCCATCAGTTGTCACGTGTCACGATAATGACGTAAGTAACACAATGATAATAAATTAAAAAATAAATTGTCGAATATTCTCGATCGTTGAATCGATATGCACAATCAGAATTGCAAGCAACGTGTACGTATTGCCCTAGCGTTATGCATTCGCGAATCGGTGACCGAGTGCGAAAATAAAAGTAAAGCATTACTCTTCTTTGAAGCACAATTAAAGAGACGTTATAGAACTGATTGTTTCATGCGTCGATGATTGCGCAAGACCTTCGGTTACGTAAAGGAATCGTAAAGTGAATTTCTACTTCTGTGTATAATATTTGCAGGAAGCGGCAAAGCTTATGCAAAAATATATATATATATATATATATATATATATATATATATATAAAGTGCTACCCAAGAGATTTTCATAGCGACCATGAGATAATTATCGGTATAATAATAAGGAATAAAACGAGCACATGGCTTTACTTGGAACAAGTACTGTTTACGAGGGGAATTAGAAAATCTCGATCCGTGCATAAGACGGAGCTGCGTAATAATTATTAAATAATTAATGCTTAACGACCTTCCCCTTTCCATAATTTATCAAGCAATTATGATCATGGTGAGAATTATTAATGACCTGTTGAACAATGAAATTGCGGTGATCTGTATAAGGGTATCGATATAGTCTGATTTTTCATTAGCTTCAATCGTTTTGATCAACAAGATGAATGGTGTACAATATAAAATTATTTTGTTAGACATAATTAATTTTTTTTTTAATTCTATGCAATCTTTTGCGTCACGACTTTATTCTGTTCCAGATAAAATTAGCAGATTTGTCGAATTCATTGACACTAAAGTATCATTAACTGTACGTTTAGTATTGAAAATATTTGACAATGTAATTATAAGGAAAATTTGCCTAATTCATTGGTATTAGAATACTATCAGCTGTTCCTTTAGTAATAAAAATATTTTCGTTAATTAAATAATCAAATAAGTAAATGACACTACTGTTTCATCAGCGAGATTTTTTATGATATTTCGATATAGATTACGGATATGGACAAAAAATTTACCACGCGATCGAGTTACGTATCGAAATTCGATCTACAAGTCAGTCAGTGATATTGAAAGTACCGCAGGTATCAATATACAATGTAGCAAAAAAGAAAAGATTATCGCAATAAAGACATTCGTCGAGGTTATAATTAAAATTAATGGTACATTAGATAAATATGTTATGATTATATATAACGTAAGATGATCTAGCATGACCCAGCAAAGTACGAAAACTATGAAAATTCAAACTCATTAAAAAATTCTCTTACACGTAGATCATAGATCCACCAGATGAATCGTACGGCATGATTAAACTAAAGGTAGATCCTTATTTACTGAACAACTAAAAATCAATTTGAAACAAGTACGATGCTATCATGAAACCTACGGTAAACGTAATATAAATTGTCGTGCGTTGATAAATAAAATGAATAAAAAATATGTGCTAATTATTTATTAAAAATGCTCACCTCTGCTGGTATTATGGGGACAAGTGCATCGACTCTTGCCATTCTCCGTGCCGTTTTCGCGGTTCTTCAAGTCCGTCTGGTCCCTCATCTCGTGGTCGTAGGTCTTCTTCCGAAGTGAAGCACAAGAGAAAATTTCTTAACGAATTTTATTAACAAAATGGTGTCGGCACAGGGCTGTTTGTCTCTCCAGGGTAGTGATCGCAGAAATAAGTTCGGATTGGGGCAGCCACCAGGGTTTATATATGGAGGCCATTGAAAGCCTTTAAGAGCCGACCCCCTCTTTCTCAGCGAATTCGTCATTCCGTCACTCTCTCGGTCTCTCAACCTGTCTTTATCTTCCTTGAAACGTGTCACTCGTTCGCATTTATTCACGGTCACTATACTGACCAGAAAACGAACCTCTCTAGAGCATGATCAACTCACTTGACTTGCTTCTCAGCTGATCGTTTGTGAATCACGGGGATACCCACTCCGGGCGTTTACACCTACTGGCCACTTATGATTCTCAGTAATTCGTTTTCTACAATTAGCATCCTCGTGTTTCATAATTAAGCCAGTACTGTCGGTATCTCCTGTCATATTTAAATTGCTGTAAAATCAATGAACGTTTATTTAAAATCAATCGTATCGACTGTTATTGATATGAACTGCATCATATATTGGTATAATTTTTCCCGAATGATAATAAGGTACACAGGTTTCCATTAAACGGGTAATTGCATTGGTTGGAAGTAAGACGACATTATCACGTCGTGTCATTGACGTCATCCATGGCATACACAACCAACCACGTATACTCGTAGGAAACAAGTTACCCAGCAAACTGCGTAAACGGAATCTCCGTAACTACAGGGTCCTATGTTAGGCATTCCATTCGTGTGCTCCTCTGGGATAATTTTATTATATAGGACATACGTTTATACCACCTATACGATGAAATCAAGACTGGGATTCACTAGGTGACACAATATTCTTAACTCCAAGGAAATACCTTACAACGAGAATCCCAGAATGATACGTAGAATCGTTTGGTTTTCATTAATAATAGTCTTCGCAGAAAGTGCGCTCTGGCAATTTATTCGACGGCAGCCGATCTGAGATTTCCTCATGCGCGTCATCGGACAATCACAAGAGCCGAGGGGAAAAGGGACTTGTCAGCTCGTTCAAAAACGATCGATACAGACTCAGTCTCCTCTTTCTTCTTTTCCATCTCCATAGTCCGTTCGTATTACTGCTCTTACATCCATTCTCTGACGGGGACAATGAAAAGGAACAATATCAAAGACAACGTCACACAGTACTTGATATTAATTAAATTAAAACCTTCAGCCAAGAATATGGCCTTTACCTTTCCTCGATTCAATTATTGATCTGTCTAAATTAAGACGTTCATTTTTCGGATAAATGAGCATGCGTGTTATCATCACTCGAGTAATGGTTGTGAACTTACTTATAGTCGGTTTTCCCGTCTGGCACATCTCATTGGAGGAGGCAGCCATAAGGAAAGGAAAGGAAGGAAGTTCTCCCGTCTGACGTATTACCAGTTTTAACGTCTTATCACGCCCGATCGTACCTTCAGGCAGAACTCGCACAGCGTGTATGAGGAATTCTTTCTCTCCATCTCTTTCCCATTTACTGTGACTAATAGATTGACTGCGTCCAAGACCTTTAAATTAACAAATATACTTTTTCTTTTCTTTGTCGCGTAGATGCTTCGGTCGAATAAGGTCACTTGGTTGCAGTATTGGTTTCCTTTAGCAGGATCAAAAGGACACTTGTCCCCTGGTGATGTCTTAAAGGTTGCACGTAGCTTTTCTTTAAAAATTAAGGATATTACTGAAAAATCGGCCGTAGATTGTTTTTCAGAAAGTCTTCTGAAACAATTACAGGATCACGAGATCGATTTAGTGCTGTTTAAGAATATATTATAATAATTCATTTTTACTTTTGTACGGTGGCCAAGCTTAGGTATAGCTACTTACATTTTTAATGAGTCTACAGAATTGTATAAACGCGCATATATTCATGATTAGTGGCTAAAGAATTGTTTGGAGAACAGGACGATCACCTTTCTTCTGCAGCCATGAAATGTATTGGTTTTTTTGCCACCTTCAATGTCGTAGATACCATCAAGGATTTCATGCGAGTCAATGATGATTTTATTATATTGAATGTTTCAATCTAATCTTGACCTAGTTTTAATCTTTTTTACACCTGTCATCATATTCCGAACCAACTATTGAGGACATTGTATAATATGATTAGAATTTATTTTACATATCTAGGAAACGTTAAATAATTTATAACTATTAAAAGTAATTGATAAATTAACTAGTAAGTATACACGTATATATGCATATATATATATAAATAGGTGAAAACAATTTTGGTCGGTTAAAATCGTCTTTATTAAAATAACATGTACATAGTAAGTAGCACAGGAATATGTAAGCAGTATAAAGCTAAAAAATAGCTGTTACATTTCTAACACATACGTATAATATATATATATCTGCTGATAAGTATTACTTAATAAAATATTGATAAAATATATCATGAAAAAAAATACAAATAGTTATTTATCTTGTCGCTCATGTTAATCAACTTTTACTCAAGTAATTTTGGTACATAGAGGATCTTATATGCAGCCTCTTTTCTATGTTACGTTACAATAGTTCAAGATAGCGATAAGGAAGGCACGAGTAGGACCTCCCTGTTCTGTGATACAATATAATTCGCACAAGATAAAGGTTATTTTGCGAATATTTTTAATTCCTTCCTTCGTTCCTCAATACTTACCATTGGTTAACCATACGATTGTTAAACTTTATAGTCTTTAATTATTTCATAGGGCAGCAATATTTGTTTTTGAAATAATTTAAAAAAAAATACATCCTCAATTTAGGATTATTTATTTTTACTCTCCCTTGCATTTGAGCACAAAATAGATTGAATATTACTGTGCGATTGAATAAAAGTATTCAGCACATGTATACGTTGTTTATTTTATCTTATGCCGCAAAGTAACAAACCTGCCAGGGGGTTTTCTTTCGCTTTAGAATAAAAGGCTAATAATCAATCGATCAATTCCTTTTATAACCAGCAAAATATTCAGTCAAATAGGAAATTTTTGTATGAAATATTTGTGCTTTATCAAACTTTCTCAGTAGTTTCAAATATAGAAAAAAACCATGAATCCATAGCGGCACATTCCAAGACTCTTACCTTTCTATATCTTCAAACGTGAATAAATAATTGAAAATTTAATTGAACATCACAATAAACAGTGTCCAATTTTTTTTGGAGTTTTTCACATATGATAGTAAATTAAGCAACGTCATAAAACTTGATTGTGAATCAAATGTAATTAAAAAAAATATCAAACAAACAAACTGATTAAGATATCACTCAAACGCCAAGCATTTCATACACTATGGGTAATGTAAATAAAAATTACAAATTTGTTTTCGCGTTAAAAATGCTTGAATAGTAAATTAATGAAATAAATCTATAGATTCAGCCGATAATCTGTAACACGTCCCTTTATACTGATACTTATCACTTGTTGATGGAGCCTGGTAACCGAAAATACTCAAACTGAAATACCTTTACTTCTCGATGGAGGAGATAACTTCAAATTTGAAACCGTTCTTATTCAACTCATCAATCAATGATGTCTTTGCAAAAGCAGCACCAGGAGGTAAGACGCCACCGCTAAATATCCAACAAACAATTTATCCAGGAACAATACGCTTTTTAAAAATTATAGTTAACATTTATTAAAAATAAATATGGAAACTTACTTATCAGGAATTTTGTCAGCCTCCTTAAGAATTGTAATAGCCGATAACATTAGTGCAGTACACGTAGCACCGTATCCAGGATTAACACCTGAGACTTTGGTAATTAATTCTTTGTTAGGTGGTTCCTGATGCTTATCAGTTGGTTCCGCTAACTTTTCTGTCCAGCCACTCGCCTTAAACGTTATGGAAAAGTGGGTATTCTCCATAGTTTCCGGTTTTGGTCCCTCGTGGCTGATCAATCCAGCCGAGAAAAATTTCGGATACTGCATAAACGTAATAATAAAATTTGATTTTTACAAAACGTCATTAAAATTTTTTATTACAAATCACAGCATGGTGGAGACACTTACCTTTAAAAGTAATTTCCGCCCGCATTCGCATTTGGTCAGCAATGAGAAGACCAAACCAACAATGGCAGTTGTCATTAACGACAGTAGGGATCTAATAATAGGAAAACAATCATACAATTTCTGTCGTGGAAAAAGGTTTTAACTCAATTAAAATATTTTTACTAAGATCATACGCACTTAAACGTCACATAAGTCTGTATCTGAACTGGTCTCTGCTTATATTTTTCATAGAGGAACCGTTGGGAGCGTATGACAATCGAGCGATCTGATCCTGGAAACGGTACAGAGTACCCAGCAGATAACGCATTTCGATGAACTTTGCCTCTAAAATGAGATATCTACATTTTAAAGGAACGTTTACCACAGTTAGCATTATTTGTTAGACAAAATTTACGGTAATACCTTGACTTTAATTTTGGCTCCAAGTTCGGTAAGGGTTCAGGATAAAGTTTACGACGTAATTCGCGCAATTCGTTTGCGTATGCCAATCCGTAGACTGCGGACTCCCAAGTCCCATAATGAATCGCTGCACCACCAGCAGCATTTTCTGTTTGCCAAGTATTTAAGTAGGTCTCAATGCTATTAACTTCACCTTCAAATTTCTGTTGTGTGAAAATAACACCAAGATCACAAGGAATACTATCAAAACCACAAGCACTGACTATGTATATACCAGCTTCTTGAGCAGCTTTATTGTATTCTAGTTGTATCCGTTCCATATACTGAAAATAAAAAGGAAAAAGTTTGGTTAAAATATATTTATTATATTAAAGATCTCCAATGGGTATAAGCAAATTTATGTACCTGAGGTTCTCCACTAACATCAACATGATGAGTACGAGTTGCGATACAGGCTTTAACAACAGGTTCACCAAAAAATCTATATGGTCCACAACAGTTAACTATTACTTTGGCTTGTTCTGTCATCTTCTTCAGCGATTCTTCATCATTGACATCCGCAATGATAATAGGAATATTATCTAAAAAATATTAGTTTATTAAATGTGTATGATCCTTCCAATGGTAAACAATTTGCATGACGAATATGATTAATAATGTATTTAGAAATAATGTTGGCAATAATTGTTTTACCAAAATCAGGAGCAAATTCTTTAAGGACAGCTTCTAGAGCTTCCTTTCGGCGTCCTGCTACACCCCATGAGAATGATTTTTCCTTTGCCAATCGAGCAGCTTCCTTAACTGTATATTTTCCTGTAAATCCCGTAGCACCAAATATCACCAGATCCAAGCGATCACCTGCCATTCTGTGAATAAAATGTGGTTTGATTGCAACATGTGAATATCATTTGCAAATACATAAGTAAATAAAGTGACAGATAAAAATATCCACCCACGACTTAAAATTTTTGTACAAAATGAATAAAAGTATTTAACATACACGTGAAATGCCTGTTGTGGTCGTGAAAGATATTAATATAAGAAACAAACTTTTACTTGTGTATGTATTTGGATTACAATGCAGTGAGTCATAAGCCACCAAAAGAGCTCTATGCTAAATATATATGTTAAAAGTCATGTCACATCTGATCAAGCAGTCTGTATTATGTTCTGTGAATTTAATATCTTCGCACTAAACTCCATTATAATAATTTTTCTATCAGTCTCAAAAAACATATACTTACTTATTTCTTGAATTTAGGTTTCATGAAACTAAATATAAAGTATGAAATATTCATAAAAAAAAATTCTCACAATTATTAATAGCCCTCACAAAAATGACATAGATTTGCATTGTTCATAGATTTGTTAAATACTGATCAACCAAATAAAACAATAAATAAGTATATAAATAAACATACATATATATCGTGTTATAATTACAAATCTGCATTACTGGCGGATTAGATACATATTACCGGTATCAAATTCCAGTACATAAAACCGGTATTAGGCATGAACTTTAAACGTAGGCGGAGTAGTGTCAGCTCATAGCAACAAAAGACACTCCCTTTGAAATTGAAAAATCAGTGAATTAAAATAAACGAGACAAATAGCTATCGATTTAAAACATGGTTACATTTACAACATATACATCATATCATAGATAGCAATAGATAAGACAAGCTGATGAAAAAAATTTCAACAGACCACATTAAATTCTGGAAAAAATTAATTTAATACTTTAAAGGATTTTACAAGGTCACAAAATTACGTAGAACACCGTCAAACATGATGGAAATTTAAATAGCTACTTAATAATGAGAATCATTACACTATCATTGTATATGGGGGTACAAGTAGATTCTAGATAATTCTCATATCTGCCTACAAAATACCGGCATACAAATACATGTATTAAATGTAGTGCCGGTATATCCGCATGCGTATTTGTTCAGGATGAATTGCAAAATAGAATTGAAAAGGGAATGGACTTACTTGATATTTCGATAATTCAAATCTACTGACGAAAGAAACGTCCAGTGATTTTGCTCGTTAAATTACGTTCTAAGGATGAAAATAGTTATTCTGACCGTGAGTAACAAAGTTCGGAATACCCTTCCAATAGCGATACAACACTGTAGTTGAATGTCGTGTAGAAATTGCTGCGCAACGTACTTGACTGTATCAACTCCAGTATGAAGGATTAGGGAGGTGGATGAAAATGAAAAGAGGGGATTGATGAACGCATACATGAAGAAGAAACAAATAATGAAAACTTAAACTACATTACATGCGATGACTAAAACTTTCTGATATAACCATTATACATTTAATTTGCAATAATCTTCGCGCGTCTCAAAATTAATTAAGACAAGTAGTTCAAGATGGCAACGTATTTCTGAAGACGTAGTTTCCCGCAACAGGATATTTAAATCGAAAATAGAACGAATTATTTATATTTTCATATATCAATCCGACTTGAGGCAATTATTAAGTATTATGACTGTGCTTTGGAATTGCATTTAACTAAAAATAACTGTATTTTTATGGAAACGTATAACGTCATAGTACTTGAACGCGAATGTATTCATAAATCAACTGATCTATATTTAAAATAGTTTAATAAAGAATAATATACGGAGAAAGTACTTTCTTTAACAATAAACTACTTTGGAATAGTTAAAAGAAAAACGGTTAACATGACTTTCCATCGTCACGGTAATAAAAAGTATTTCACAAATTAGACCGAGGTTGATACTTTGTTATGACCAAAGAAAAATTAATATTGACATAATATAATTTAGGATTAATACAGAAGATTAAGTAATTATAAGGCGGCTCGTACTTACCTTAGGAATTTCTTTTCGCGTTCAAACTGTATTTCGTTTTATGTGAACACTGACGCAATCGACAGGAGTTTCTTCTTCTTCTCTTGAATGCCTGGAAATGATGAGAAAGATGAGTAAGTCTAAGAAACAGCAAGAGTGAGAAGAAGAGAGAGATAATGTAAGAGATGCGCATGTGTATTAATCGTATATGGACGGGATGGCTGAATTAACGCAGCGCGAAGGAACGAAGAGCGAAAAGCCGAATTCACGAAGCCTTCAATCTATTTTCAAACGTAGAATAATAAATCTAGTTTCTACAGTCTGGATTTGCAATACTCTTTATACATGCATGTAAAAGGATTTTATGTTCTTTCTTTGATAACTGGAGTGTAGACTCCAAAAAAAATTTTTCAAGAGCTTCTCAAAAAATTGTATAAAACAGTATACAGATGTTGTAATCGTTATTTTTGGAAGAATGGAAATACCTGGATAAATTGGTCCAACGATCAAAGTCTTACTAGACGAGAAATGTTGTAAACAGAGATTCGATAAAATTTTCTACACCGCACTAAAATTATTAACGGCAATTCGTTATGCAGTACATATTGTTATCTGTAATCAGTTTCCTTGGAGGTACAAGTTGTATTAAAAAATCAGTTTCTAGATGTATTTCCAGAAATATTTAATAATCTACAATAAAGATAGATAAAATACATTGCTATTATATCATGATGCTACCTGCTTTTTATAATACGATATATCGACTGTTAGAGACTATATATCTTACTATATCATTAATTACTTTATTTACTTATTTATATATACAGCATGTTTTTTCCATTGTTTTTTCTCCTTACTATTCATGATTTGTGTTCAGCTAGTAATAAATTATAAACGGCTGAGCTACCATCGTGTATTGAACTTTTATCTCAAAAAATAAAAATCTAAACTAGCAGATTTTCTATCAGGCTGTGATTCTTACACATTCCCTTTCTCGTACAGTGTTTAATACATTTAAACACGTTATTTATATATTACCATTATGATTCTTTGTCATCGTGGCCATGTCTTTCTTACTTAATATATTCTATTCTATTATTTACACAAATGCACACTAAAAATTGTAAGAGGTTTTAACTATTGACCATAAACTGATTAGCTTGGTTTCGTGTAATTATAGTAGTAATAATAATAATAATAATCTACAAAATAATTTATGCTTTACACACTCTAATAAAGGCATAGCGTGCAGGAAATAATACGAAGGTATTATACCCATTATGAAAGGAAAAATGTTCGCTTATATCGCCAAACGTACATTTTGTTAACCTTACGGTGTTTCGTTTTCAACAAATACAAAGTTATTCCATACTTTCATCGACGTGGATTATACAAAAACGTGAAGCGCTCCGTGTTCTGATTTAGGACAGAAACAACATGTCCTTGATGTATTTAAATTTTATAGATCTATCTTTGACGAGGAATTTGATGCATAAAATAGGAACGTGATTTATAGCAAAAAGGTGTTTACGGTAAACAAAAAAAAAAGACGTAAAGGCAATACCGTAGTTGATGTTCCTTGGTAACAACTTAATAATCATTCAAAATATTAAAGTCATAATATTTCTTGTCATTAATGATGATTCATTATCCACATAATTTCATGCATGATTTCAGTTTTGGTACTATGAAGTGGACTGTGCCGAATGCCATATTATTGTTCGAAAAGAATGAGTTCTTTCTGGTCCTGTTCTCAGCATAATGTACATACTTTTTTTTCTCTTAATATAAAATCTAAATTTGTGGCTGAATTATGTGATACTAAACACGTTAACAGCAGTTTAATATTATTTCCACTTGCAATAACAGAATGTCTGATGACAACGCTGCACAACACAATTTTAATCGAGTTTACATCTATCTTGATGGAACAATAAGTTGTTAGTTAATTAAATAAATCTAGCTCTGTTAAATTACAGATTAAGCTTACGTTATTAATGAGGAAATGCACTTTGTAACATTGACAAGTTTCCATTGGCTGTAATTATTCCATCAGAAATTAATTATGAAGATCCATGAAAATAGATGTAAGATATATGCGTTATTATTGTAACTAACTCGTAAACTAAAAGTTCGTAGTCGGTACTCAAAATGCAAAAATTAATTAATTATACACGTTTTGAAGCTATCGGAAAGGAAGGCATTTTTCTTACTGTAAATCACGGACCATCGACCAGAAACATTACACGCGTTTACAGAAACACAATCATTTCTTAATAGTTAACGACACGAGTAATTAATATACCCCGACAGAATTGCACAATAATAAACCGATTGAAATACGATACAATTGGGGCAAATAGAGACTCACTGTTGTCAGTTACTTCATTTTTTTTTTTTTTTTTTTTCGTCGTGCGACATAAGTTACCAAATATAAACTTAAAAATCTGTCTCACTGTTATCGACACTTTACACAAACTCGAGTATATAAAAATGTATTATGTACTATTCATATATTTTCATTCGTGAACTGTCCACAACCTATACGTAAATAAGGGGCCTTTCAAAAAGACCTGATCACGTTAAAATTATCTGCGATTGGATAAGCATCGGAATAGATTTCTTTTTCTGT
This sequence comes from Calameuta pygmaea, assembly GCA_031762395.1. Lineage (NCBI taxonomy): Eukaryota > Metazoa > Arthropoda > Insecta > Hymenoptera > Cephidae > Calameuta > Calameuta pygmaea. The sequence continues at coordinate 1,146,688 of JASANN010000517.1, read as the reverse complement.
TTTCCTTTTTCTTTTACACGGCTACGGCCCACGTGTAACTTCAACGCAAATGAGAAAGGGCTAATGAGACTTCATAGTCCAGCCACGTTTCCATTAGTGCGGAGCACGATTCGCGGTGCACAGTCAGTCAGAACAGCATAATGTAAGGTTATAGAAAAATTATAACCGGTTAACAACACACTCGAGGACGGTGGCGAGGAAGGAGCACTAGGAGTTGGCATTTGGCGGTGGAGGTCTTCTATCGTAATCGCGTCTGTAATCTTTACTCGGCCGCCAATCACTCGGATAGCCGTCACCAGGATAAGTTCGTCCTCTGTAATGACTCGGAGGCATATCCGAAGGTGGATAACCACCACCTCCCCCACCGCTGCTATAACCACCTGGACCTCCATATCCATAACTCGGTGGACCCGGCGGATATCTGTAATAGTCACTGCAAAACGATGAAACTTTTGTCACATATAATCTTACTGATTATCAAAAATAAAAATTTAATTAGTATGTTTCAAATAACGTATATCACAATATATTATCAAATGATCAAGTATTCACCTTCTTTTGTCGTTTATGTGCATACCACGGTCTCGATCCCTTTCTCGATCCCTGTGATATCCGCTAGACATTCGGCCGTACGAATCAAACCTTTCACGTTTATGATCTCCAAACCTGCACCAATAGAACGAACAAAAATTATGAAGATAATCAAAGAATGATTATCAAGACATCAGATATTGTGATACTTAAATATATTTCTGTTATTTACCTGCCATCGCGAGGATCCCTTCCGTCTCTCGACATCCAATGATCGTCTTCACGACTCCCACTATAATGACCAGTCATGTTATATCCACCACTGTCCCTTCTAGTCCTCTCATCTTTTCCCCCACTTAATCTATCCATTCCTCTATCACTGTGCGTTCTTTCTCTATCTCTATCCCTATCCCTTTCTCGTTTAATATCCTTATGCTTGGACTCCTTTGGCTCTTTTTGTCTTGGAGTCTCAACACTATTCGTAGTACTTGATGTGGAGTTTGGTGTTGACGTAACCGGAGTAATTGTTACTGAACCAGTCGTGACGGTAGTGGTACTACTACCAACCATAGAGGTAGACGTTGGATACTTTTTATTTGGATGACTATTATTTGTATTTTCATCAATATCTTCAATTCTACGTTTTACTGATCGAGAATCTTTACTGCTACCGTCTGTCGCATGTTTTTCGATATGTTTATCATACTGCTTTTCATGTTTCTGAAGAATTAAAATAATTGAAGAATTAGTATTGTTGTACGGTTTTTAATGAGTATACCGGATGTTCGATATATTATGACAGAGACGAAAAATACCTTTGGATTTATGGGTTCTTCCTTCTTCTCAGGACTCGACGATGCACTTACGTTATGGTCACCTTTCCTCGTCGCATGTTTGTACAATTTATAAAGTTTCTTTGCATCAAATTCCGTAAACTTTGACACGAAGTACCATAGATTACTACGCCACTCCTTTATTTGCTCGGGATCCTTATACTCCGAGAGGCATGTGTTGATCTGATTTCCAATTTGAACGAGACATTGGCGAGTATGAGCCACCTGATCTGCTTCACTTAATGACTGATCTGGTCTATCCAGGGCCTTTAAGGCTTTCTTCACAGGTCTCATTTTCTCCTTGCACTGCGAAAGATGATCAACATTAAAATATGGTATAAAGTGCATCTACGAAAAATCAAGTAAAATAACTTTAGATAATAACCTCGTTGAATATCGAAGGATCTAAATCGCCCAAGACGTCAAGAGCTCTGGGTTCATTGTTAGCTGTAAAGTGCATCGGTCCAGCTGACTGCTTGTTCTTTTTATTTTTCTTACTCTCCTTCTTTTCTTTCTTCACTTTCTTCTCTTTCTTTTTCTCTTCGCAGGTAGCATCACTCTCTTCCTTAATTTCTCTTTTCAAAACGAACTCTTCTTCCTTTTTCACGAGCTGCTGCAATGTTAGATTTACAAATTGCATTTGAGATAAAGTTAGATATTTGTTTTATCACTGACGCGAAACTCGAAAGGACAGTTGTCCGTCAATTGATCTGTTTTGTAAGTATTTTCAATTTTATTTTCAAAATTTGGCAACCACCGGCCTATATGACTTGTGAAAATAGAAATGCGACATAAGTTATCTTGACGCAATGCCAAAATATGCATAGAGATGAAGTATATTCATAGTACATCAAGGGGAGTATTAGATACTATGTAGAAAATAATTTATAGGCCTCGTTTTCTTTAATTGTGTCGTTAAAAAAAATGTTACAACGTACCTTATCAACTTTTGGTTTCGATTTTTTACTTTCATCACCTGAGCTATCATTGTCTTCAATTATTTCTTTAGTGATCGCTGTTTTCACTTCTTTAGGTTTCCGAGGTTTCCTTGCTCGTGTCTAGAAACATTTTAAAAATAATATTATAATCAATTAACATAAACAAGGACTGGATTTTCTTAATAACTTCAAAATCAAACCACAGATGCATATGTATATCTAGTGTCAATGATTTACACTATAAACTTACCAGTCCTAATTTGAGGTCCATCTGCTTCTTAAGAACCTTAAGAAGATACTCAGCACGTGCATTTAATTGTTTCACTTGCGGTTTACAGTCATTAGGTAGAATTTTATCACCAAGTTTCAGTGTGGCATCCATCTTAATGGCTTCCCAAGATCCCATTCCGTGTTGATAGATACCCCTTAACAATCTAGAGTCATCATCGGAATTCCAATCACAGTCGAAGTTTGCAGGTTTCAATCTGAAATCAATCAAATACATTTGCCTACATAAATAGGTATAAAAACTGGAATCAAAAATGATTTTAAAAAATAACGTAAAAGAAAAGAATTATGGAGGCATTGATGGATATTATAAAACCTACTTCACGTCAAGATGCCAGTTGGCTCGTTGTTCAGGGTCAGATGGTAACGCTTGATCTAGAGGTTCAAGTTCCTTTTCAGCAGCAGAGAGAGATTTTGCATTGACCATAACGCCACCCACTTTAAATGTAGGACCTCTTCCTCTTTTGCGACCTGGTCCCCTGCCCTCTTCTTCACCAGCCTTATTTTCCTTGGCAGTACTCTCGAACTCCGTTATGCAAGCCTCACATCTTGACCTGAGCTGTTCTCCAAGATAGCGCAATTCAGACATTGGCTTCTCTTGCAACTCAGCATCAGCTGCGATATCGTCTAAGCGCTTTAGTGGCGCTCCAAACTTTTTGTAACTCTTCACAAATCGTCTGATCTATTGAAAAAATTATACAATGAAATTTAGCATACAATTTAGTGTTGATTAATTAATTTAGTTATCTACGATGATGTTATAAAGCTAGAACTTACTTCGACGTCAGTGAAACTCTTCATATTCTCACGAGGCGTTACTCTGGGTCTACCTCGTTTTTTCGGTCTATCATCATCACTGCCATCTACGTCACTACCAGATTCCTCAGCATCCTCGCTATCGTCGCCTACTGTCTTCTTCCGTTTCCTACCTCTTCCTTCAGTAAAAAATATCAAACAAATTCTTAGAGCATTGTCATATAATCTTAAAGGAAACTGTAATAACCTTTAAATGTGACTGTACCTTCGCCAGATTGATTAATTTGTTGCAATGTTTTCCGACTTCTTGGTGGAAGGTACAGATCCTCCATTTCCTTAGATTTCTCCTCCTCCTCAACTTTTATCCTGAAATTTTCAGGGATAATTTCCGCCTGAAGGAGACAACAAGAAAATGAGTAATAAGTAACAATCAGAAACAATTTTAACACGTGTTTAAACACATTCCACGTGGTTGATGAAGACATATCGTTAAAACCTACAGAATCAAAAGAATATCTTTAACTATTGGTATAGATACATAACAATGAGTATATTGATACAGAATACAGATTAGCACCCAAAAGACACTGTGGGTCTGCAAGTACTTAATCAATAATACTGAAATAAAAATGATTATAAAGTTGCAAGATTTACTCACCCAATCTTTGCTTTCATCGTCATTTTCATTGGGCTGAGCAACTGGCTCAGATTCTTCCTCGAAGGCAGCAAAACTGGCAACTTTAAACGCCGAAAGTAATTCATCTCCAACTGTCGCTGGTGCTTCGTCTCTCGTTTCCGCTCGTCTCAAAATTTCATCGATATCACACTATTTAAGTAACAATTCCATTAATATTCCCAGAGAAACAATATCGTGCAAAATTTTTTTATTTTTCATATTAACAAATTCTTATTAAACTTACGGTAGGTTCCTCGTCTCCGTCCTCTTCATCCTTAAATAATTCTTCAGCGCCGAATTTTAAGATAGCGTTAAGATCTTCCTTGTTAAATGGAGTATTGTTGGTGGCGGCACTTTTTTTATCCAGTACAGTTCGCCCAGTGGTATCCATCCGTTGAATAACCAAATGGTCTAGTACCATTTTTTGCTTTGCACGTTCTACAATCTCTTCCTCCACTGAATTTTTTGTTACTAACCGATATATATTAACCTGTTACAGAAATTCAAAGACGAATCCTTAAGTATTTATAAATCCTGGGACAACGCTGTATAACAATTGAATACAATGCAATATCTTTCTTAAAGTGTAACAATCATCCAAGTACCTGATTCTTTTGTCCAATACGATGCGCCCTAGCCTGAGCTTGCAAGTCATTCTGAGGATTCCAATCCGAGTCGAAGATGATAACTGTATCGGCTGTAGCCAAGTTAATACCAAGACCGCCAGCACGCGTGGACAATAAGAAACAGAAATCTGGTGATCCATCAGCGTTGAAATGATCCAATGCCTGCTTTCTGAGTTCACCCTTTATACTCCCGTCGAGTCTTTGGAATGGAAAGTGTCTCTTTTGTAGATACTCTCCAAGAATATCTAACATCCTGACCATTTGACTGAATATTAAAACCCTATGACCTGTTTCCCGTAATCGTACCAGTAGTTTATCCAACAGTACAAGCTTTCCCGAGCCACGTATCAGTTGCTGCAAATAATCCTCGTTGCTCTCCCTTTTTTCACTTTCTGTAGGCTTCGTGAGGAAGGCATGATTGCAACACTTTTTCAATTCGATAACAATATTTAAGAATGTCGCAGTGGAACCTTTAACGCCCTTACGAAGAGCGTTATAGTTCTTAGTCAGAATCCATTTGTAGTATTGCTTCTGAAGAGAAGTCATCTCAACACGTAATATTTGCTCGACTTTTGCAGGTAATGATTTCTCCACGTCCTTCTTGACACGACGTAAAATAAACGGTTCAAGTTGTTTGTGCAATTTGGAATAACCCTTCTGGGCAGCATTATCGTGCTCCTTCTCGAACTCCTCCCAGGAATTGAACTTATTTGGCATAATAAAGTGTAGCAGTGCCCATAACTCTTTCAAACTGTTTTGTAATGGCGTTCCAGTAATAAGTAACCTATGATTTGTATGGAATTCGGACAGTGCTTTGTACAAAAGAGAATCGTCATTCTTTAATCGGTGAGCCTCGTCAACAAGCAGAGCTGCCCAGTTTAAAACTCCCAAGAATGCTTTATCCTTCAGTACTATTTCGTACGTAGTAAGGATAGCATTGAACTTTAATCTTTTTGAAGAGTAACACCATTCATATTCTCGAATCTGTAATTAAGATTGATTTTGCTAGTCAAAATTTACATGTAGAAACTATGCTTTTCTATATATACTTTATTGACTGTACAACTTACAATATTCCTCGACGTAACGTCCCCTAAATAGGTGACGAAATTCAAGTCTGGTGCCCATTGGGCCATTTCTCGTTGCCAAGAAGTCATTGTTGACAACGGAACTACTAGTAAAAATGGTCCATGAAGTTGTTGTGTGTGAAATAGATAATATAGGAAGCATATCGTCTGTATCGTTTTACCCAAACCCATTTCATCTGCCAAAATAACACTGAAAAGAAAATAATTGTCGTATCAGATAGATAACGTATGAATCAGAATTTTGATCAATACTCAAAATCATGATGATGGGACAACTGCTTTTATTTACCTGTTCTCTTTACACCAAGAATGAATTAACCAATTGAGTCCATCCATCTGGTAATCCCTGAGAATTAACTCTTTTCCTTTTCCCATGTATTCCGGTTGTCCTTTTAACTGGTGAAACTTTGGTCTATATTTCAAAGCTTTACAGTGCTTGCTCGGTGTCCTTTTTGAATCTTCCCTATCACGAAATTCTTTTATCTTCTCCGGCCACTTTTTTATTATTAACGCTCCATCTTCCCACGTGGCGTCTGCGTACGGCAGACTTTCCCATTTACAATAGTAATCGGGATGCTCTGAGTCAGGTTTATTGTACTCGGCTGCAGAAATATTTTCATTGTGTGTATTACTTTAATTGAATTTGATTAGAAGGATTAATCGTAAGAAAAACTTTATCGATACTTGCCTATAATCCTTTCGACATTATTATAGCTTTTTAAGAGGTCCTGTTGTAATTCTAGTTGACATTCAAAATAATCTATATCTTCGGGACCTGCGTAATCTCTCCATTGTTTTATCTCCCTCTCGCGTTTAACGAAGTTCTCCAGCTTTTTTATTCCCTTAACCTGAATAAATTATGAAATAATAAATTAAGAATTACATAATTAGGCTTAAATAATAAATTAAGAATTACATAATTAGGCTTAAATAAAGCTAGACTGGGACGAGAATTAATTATATTAAAAATGACAACAGTACCTTCTGAGCCTTCAAGGATTCTTCCGATTCCCACGTATTGTGTATGTGTGACCATCCTTTCCATTTGATCAGGTACTGCATTTCCGCTTCGTCGGCGTCCAAATTTTTTGGATTTGGATCTCCATTCTCTTCAACAGCATAAACAGTCGTCACGTTTCCGGTAACTGTTAATGCCAATGGGCGTGACCAATAATTTTAGCAAATTTCGATTATTCTCATTCACGAGATGCTACACGTTAATATTGCAGTGGCATGATTATAAAATTTTGAATTTTCATAAACGTTTTACTTGATCCTCAAAGTCCAGCTAATACTAATATAAATAATTAAACCAACCTCCTTTCTTGCCTCTTCTCTGAGCCAAAATCCTTTCAATGGTTTCAGCATTATCAGGTTCTGCCGGTGTAGCTGTAGCCTCATCAACTTCAACAATGTCTTCGCTGTCAGTTCCCTCTTCGCTATGTTCTTTATAACTGACAGCTGTCCCTGTCCTTCTTGATACTTGTCTAAAAATATAAATTGATATTCCTCGTAGAGATGTCATTACGACTACAATAAACTAAAATGAATCACCACAGCCAGATTGTTACCTTCTGTTGTCATCACTGTCAAAAGATGAATTTTCTGATGACTCTGAGATGCGTTTATTACGAGATCGTGCATTTTCCTTTGCCTTCTGTGCTGCACGCCGATTTATCGGCTTACTAGGAGGTGGCCGTCTCTTCTCAGCATCATCCGATTCCGAATCTGAGCTTTCTGAATTCCATGTATTATGCGAGCTACAAAAAGAAGAAGTATATTATTATGATTGGCCTTGAGTTTCTGTTATACTGTACTTGGTACTAACAACGAAAACCTGATATCATAAATTAAATGACTGATTGAAAATTATCTCTTAATTAAAAAATACCTGTTGTAAATAAAACAATGACACAAATAAAGTATAAACTACGCTGTAAAAACAAAGCAATAAATAACCAATGTGACTATAGATTGCGACGGACAATTCCATATTTAATTGATGCAAAACAATGTATTATAATAAGCAAAATTATTGCATCGCACTGCAATGTAGTTATCTTTTTGTTCCGGTCGATAGAAACGTCGCTAAGATAAGAGTGATATGAAACACATTACGTTAATGTAAACCATGAAACTCGATCGCGTCTCTCGATGATGCGGAGTAATCAATAAAATGATATTCAGCAAAACTTCTATGCTCTCATAAAACAAATAGTCAAGTAAATTATACGTTATAATAAAACGCAAAGAAACACGTATAAATAATTTTCTTTGACAATACAGCAACCTAAGGACTAATTATGATCATAGAAAAATTTCATTTCTGCACAATGAAAATCTCCGATAGAGTTATTGGCATGCCAATAGATTACACTCTGATATGTGATTAGCATAAGATAATCAATAATACAAATAAGTATATAATGACATGTTAATTGCGTATCATACTTGAGGGCAAAAGCTAGCATCATGCCAAGTATAGTAATTTGCTTAGCTCGATGAACAAAATTTTAAATTAAAGCAATGTACGTTTTTTTTCAAATAGCCGTGAAAATTTCATCATCAGTATCAATCTCCAATAAATCGATTACAAAAAGAATTAAAAAAAAAAGAAGCAATGTTCAGTCATATAATGGGAGGCCACAAATATTGTTGATTACTCCACAAATATCATTATAGGTCTAAATTACGACTCTAATCAATACGATCATAGCCTACGATGATAAATCAATATTTGTTATAGTATGAAATCATTGGATTTTGTTCCTTTTCCGTAAATAAAAATCGATAAGCGACAAGATCACCGTCACCAATCACATATGAACATATGTATTCTGCATCTCCTGGCAATGCCCAGATAATTGAAATAACGTAACCAATATATTTATTGAGACGATCAGAATTTATTTTTTCAATCACTTACCTCTTTTTCTTAAGTTTCTTGCGACCTTCGCTATCGCTCTCACGTTGCGTCGTGAGCCTTTCCGGCTCCTTCCGAGAACGTACGGACCTCCTGATGCCATATATGTCAGGGTTTTCGTCCCATTCACGACTAGAGTCGCTTTTATGCCTAAGTTTTGCTTCTGTGCTGTGATTCGAGCTTTTGCTCTGAAAGCTATCACTTTGTGCAGGTGCATCCGACTTCTCTGACTTTTCCGAATCAGAACCCGACGCCGAGCCGGAACCACTCGAGGAGCTAGAGTCGCTGCATAGCAGCGAGGTAATTTTTCATTGTACGAATTTTTTTTTCATTATTGATATATAAAGTACCTTGAAATATATTAAATGTTTTGTTTGTATCAAATATACATTCAATTTATCAAAGTATTCACTGTAAACATGGCTGAACATGTTCAGAGCATGTAACAAACAAATCAATTGATATTTGACAATGTATATAAGACAACCAGCAGTTAATGTATCTGAAATTCTTGAAAAGAATTATGTCACGAGCCACATTATTTTTTACATTCTTATTGCTGATTAATACAAAATTTTCATATGCCCCAAAATACAGGAAAATACTAACATATTGTCAATTGTTCTGTCCTCTATATATTTCAGTGTACTTATAAGGCAATTACTCTTCTTCATTCACTGGTCGCTCTAATTTATGTACTTTGTAAACTAGATATTGCCGCTCATCGTGAAAAACCGTTTTAATTATTTTCGCAAAATTGTGCACCCGGGTGGCGATTTTTAATCAATCACGATACACCGAATCGATACTCGAACCATATGGTTGTAAGACGTATTAAAACAAATAATAAGACTGACTAGAAAATGTTCTCACAGGGATACGAAAGAAACACAGTTAGCGAAAGAAAAGAAAAATTGAGTGAGGCAACATTAGTGCTTTTATTAAGCTGTGGCAGTACACAAATAGCCGAGGTGATTTGATGTCACAATAATAAATACTCGAGAGCATACCCTTAAATACCAGAAGGCCATAATATACGGCCAATAGAGATAAATCCATGCAAAAATGTATAAAGGAAATCAGATATGCTGATAAATATTTCGGTGGATATTACGCAATAATCTCTACGTCATCCATATATATCGCATTAGTCAATTCTACTACTTTTAAACAACCGCGCATGTTTGAATGAGGATTCAAAATATCGATAAGATAAATGAAATAGTCTTAATAACAATGTAGTGACGAGTCAATGATACTAACAACATGAAAATTAATATTATGATCAAATGTGTATCAAATTACAAAAACTACGTCGTAATATCGAGATATAGTAAATCTGGTTGTAGACAATGCTTAGATCACCATGACATTCTAGCAGCTCACAGTGCATTTATCTAATGGCAATCTACATTAAAATCTGGAAGCTAAGCGTTATTATTTTAAAAACTTTGAAGGGTCCTAAAGCCTTCTGGTATCGAGGGAAGCCCGAACAATGTGTCGATACGCACCTGTCCGATCCAGAACCGGAGCCAGAATTACTCCCAGAGGAAGAGCTATCGCTCTTACTCTCATTGTCAGAATCGGATCCAGATTCTTTAGCAGACTCCGAGTCTAATGTCTTCTGTAAGATAATTTAAACAGGTGGGATAAGGTATCATCCTAAGCGAGTGTAGCCACAGTGTTGTTTGGAATACATTATTATCGTTGACTGAGTATGACTCGCCATACTCTTATTTTAAAGATGCCCTTGTCAGACCACGTCTCATGCAAAAGAGAACAAAAGTGTTTTTCGTATGATCTTAAAATACAACGTTATTAGCTTATACTATACGAGTATTTGTCTAATACGTCATATACGTCCTTAATCATGAATTGAAGTTTTCTTAACGATATTCAGCCACGAAGCAAGATGACGCCATGTTGCGAAGGTCCTGTGCTACCAGTGATTTCTGATAAATGAATTATAGTATAATTGTGCCAATATGCTGACATTTATTTTTGATGCTTTTCCTTCCTAAAGTCTTTCTCGGCACGATTCTGTCGTGACTTTTTGAATTCAGAGTAACATTGCCATCTACTCGGCGGACGGTTACTCTTATTCCTCCATTTCGTGAACCAGGTCCACCATCTTGTGCGATGCAGCCGATGATGAAACATGTAGATTTAAAGCGAAATGTATTACACTGGTGGAGGATTGAATATCCAAATACGTTTACATCGCAATGAGGTGTATGCGATTTCTGAACAGTTTGTCATCACTGAAAATTTCTTCTTCTGAAGAATTTAACGTATAATTACGGAGCTCATAGCCACAGTCAGAAAGAAACTGTGTAGTAGGTCTCTGCGGCATTAATAATGAACTTACTTAATTAAAGATATGATAGGTATTATAGGGAATGAGAGATATAACTTTGCTGTAAAAATATTATATATATTTATTATAAAGTTCAACAGGTACACTGACAGTCGTTCCACGCCTGATATATTACAAAAATTACAACATTAGACTTAAAAGTACAATGCACCCATATAAGCTGTATTGTACTGTTACGAAAAGTTTGAAATTTGCTCTATATCTTAACTGAGTATTCAAAAAGACATGGACCAATGTGCTTTTGTCTTATTGCCTTCACAGTATGGTATTTTAAAAGCTACATAAAAATGATGTTCCTTAAAATTCTTCAAGCTCCTTTCATTAAGCATCCTCAAATTATCTTTCGTGGAGAAACAAAAAATAATTTGCTTAGTTGTGAATGGTTAAAGGAATAATGGGTACATGAAATGTAACTGTATGGAATAATAAAAATATCATGAAAAATTGGTAATTAAAGAATATATAAAGTTTTGTGTTTCTTGAATGGATTTCCATCGTTCAACATTTGCAACATTTTCTTTTGATGTATCTTATTCCGAACAGTAAAATTTGTATAATGTATGGATCTCAAATGCAGATCATGACTTCAAGAGTTATAATCAAATGGAGTATGAATCAACAATGTTTCTCTATGACCTATGAAGAAGGATAGTGAATGATTATAGTAGTTTAATCCTTCACTGAATGATACAGTGTCTATATCAGTAGCATGTAGTACCCACATTAAAATTTGCTATGAAGACTACATGACAGATGTAAATGTCACACCTTTAAAGAAGAAATAATATTTATCAAATATAAGATGGTTTGTTGTAATCTCTAGAATGGTAATGAAATATATATATAATATAATGAAATGCAAGATAACTCAAAATATAGTGACACTTCTTTTTATGACCTTGCAGCAGATCGTAACATATACAAGATTTCATGAATTGCTTTAACCCCCATAGCTTTATATATTGTTAAAGCACTTTTGCTTATACAAATGTAAATATAATACAGATTAAATGACTTGTATGATTCTGAACATAGAAGGGGTTTTAATGTTAACAAGGATTTTGACATGAATAGCATCATCGTAACACCATAAATTTGACAGATTTATAGAAGTTTCATTGCAGCCCCATGAACTATTATATCATATACCACATAATTCCATCACTTTTCTAGCTCTTCCAAAGGTGAATATGAAATGCTGAAGATTCTATAAATATTAGGTATAGACAGGAAAGGTAATTTTATAAAAAAATTTATAGAAATATACTACAGAAAAGGAAGTATGCATCTTCTATGAAAATATTTCAAGATTTCGAAGCATATCCCAATTACAAGATTGAAAAAGCACTTTGTTTGATATGTAGTCATGTAGTGGAACCTTACAGGTTATAAAGAGAGTATGCACCCCTAAACTTTAAGCTCAAATTGCAAAAATGGGTCCATCTCAAATTTTTGAATAACCATGACCCAAGGATAGAAGAGATCATGAGGAATCATTTTATGGGAAAATTGGGATGGAACAAGGATATTTTCAGTGAAAAACATCAATATGAATGAATGTAAACAAAGTTATAGGTTATTATGAGGCTGAAATCTCTGCAAAGTTGTAGAAAATCGAGGACTTTAACGGACAAGTTCCTGGGCTCTACAGGACCGGGAGGCCCCACCCTACACACAGAAACTCTTTAAACGCATTCAAAATAATTATTTCACTAATTACGAGGTTTTCTTTCGTCGTGGATCACAGAAACGCATGTGGCAACGCAAATATTCCCTGTTCCAAACAACACCACGGCTATAATCGCAAATCGTCATCGCAGATAAATCTCTACCCTCATCTCGGCAACGTAAATAAACAATTATTGTTTAAAAAGAATACGAGGGAAGTTCACAAAATTCAATAATTTTCGAACCCTTCCACTCACCTGCATCATTCCTGTCTACGCGTCGTTCTGATATCCGAATTTCGCACAAACCCCGCACTAAAGCATGCAATTTCAACAATAAAAGGACTAGTCGCGCACGTGTTCGTAATATTAAACAACCATTGATATACAGAGTCGCGACATTGTGCAAAATTATCGAATTTTCACGTACTATATGGTCACGGGCCCGAGCTTGGCCGCCATTTTGTGAACTCGTCTCGTTCGTTCGCCCTCCCCGACCCTCCCTCTAACAGCCCCGCCGCATCCCTCATCTATCCCCACCATCCACGCGAACGCCGCCGCCGCCATCGCCTTCGTCGCTAGCATCGGCAAGGTCCCGTCATGCAACGCGTGCGCCATCTTTACGTCTTCCTCACATAGCCACTAATATCCTCTATCGCTGCTACTATTGGCTGCTATTGGCCATTACGTCTATAGCGAACTCGCGAGTTAACCAACGCGCATGTTACATACCCTCCTATGTATCTCACGCTGCTAAATTACTGCAAGTCAAATCGCGCACTACACAAAACTTTCACCCGAAAATGATCATCACATTACATATGAGCTAACCTATCTACAAATTTTCAATTTTCACTTTTATATTTTTTTTTGATGTTATATCGCGACGATTATCAAATTATTTGCGTTTATTCTACTTTAAAGTATCACGGAGAAAAGGGAACTGCCATTTTGATTAATCCAGGAAATTCTACCCATAATGCGTTGAGCGAACTTTTCGATATACCGTTACATGCGCAATTAGCGAAAACCATGGTTACGCGAATTAATTTCATGACGTACATTTCGAGAAAGATTGATTTTTCATTTTTTTCTCTCTTGATACAGTTGAATATTGAATGACAGCGATAAATTGTAGACTACATATGAATTATTCACATGATAAAGCTGTTCTAGGAATTTCCGTTTTTGATAAACTCCGAAAAATATTATGATTTTATAAACGCTGCGAACTTCACTATTAGTATCGGATATATCAATTTTTTCAGATTCACTTGACTGTTTATATAGTTCAATGCCAAACATTTGAATGAAAAAACCATTGTTCAGTAATTCGATAATAAGAAATTGATTCAAGCGTAACAACGAGCACTTAAATTAATATCAACAAAAAGTCAAAGCAGAGCCCAGGATATTGCCCATTTCTATGTCACACGTTCCAAATACTTATCGTATTTCTATTTATAATTAATGAAATGCGTCAATTGATATATGGTTATGTAAAGTGTTAATGACGTCATGCACAGTATAAAAGCGCCTCTCGAAGGCGATATAAGTAACTAAAAAGGGCACAGTTTTCTGTTAGACAAGGCAAGGATTCTAAACTGTATTTTCACAGTAGTTTTCAGCAAAACGAGTGACGCGAACGTAATAAATTTACGTATAATGAGGCGAAATGATTTATCCGCTTGAATGAGAAGCACTACGATTTTTTGTAAGCGAATGATCTTATGAATAATGATCAGAATGAAAGACGAAAAATATTACCCAAAGATTCGTGGCACGTCTCCCCGGAAAAGGAGGAGGACCTCGAGAATTCGATAGTCGACCACTCGCGATTTCCGGTTGCGCATGAACGTTTTTGATACTCGAGAAATCGAGATTTTATAGTCCGCGCGTTTGAATTTAATTGAAACGTTAATGTGTGAAATTAATTTCTTTGCACGCGTACTTTGTTATCTTCCTTTAATTGTAATAGTTTGGTGTTATAAATTAGTTTATGGTTAACACTCAGATGGGCTTATATTTTGTTGTGTTAATTTTCATTTGTTTACTAATATTGTTGTATTCAAAAATTAATTTCCTTGGAAAACATTATAGTTTTCTATGAAGATTAGATGACAAATAGTGGTAACAAATGAAGGTACTGTTGTAATGTTTATTCCAATAAAGATAACAAAATTTTCTACAGGTAGATTCAATGATGTTACTCGGTAAAAGTCGTTGAAGTAATAATATGATATATTTAATGTTTTGTATGATATTACATATTTTAATAGTCTTAACATAATTTGTGCATACAGAGTAAACATATAATGATATATTATATTGAATGAACGAGTCTAGCAAATTAATAGTGAAATATTGACAAACAATATGGACTTATTTTATAAATTAATATATACACGAATATTATTATCATTGAACACATCTGCTAAAGATATTTGTTTGGTTTGTAGCTGCTATTATTTCTTACGGCTTCAATTAGATGGCAAACATTACGCTAGATATGACACTATCGGTCCAGAATCTTCAGATTCTAAACTTCAGTAGTTATGAATATGTTTGTAGTGATGAACATTTGATAATATACCATAGCATTCAGTCAACGGATTGATTCACCTTTGATCGAGCAAAGTGTCCAATTCTTGCTAATTCAGATAGCTGGCAGGTAAAAATTGTTTCATATTTTTTTTTTTTTAGTACCAATAGCTTTATTTTCGACAGTTCTGTAACGAGTAGTAATCTATAGAATATTTATATGGTTGCATGAATGTACTTAAGTAAAAGGAAACAGGGAAGAATGAAATAGAAGTTATTCAGGATCTGATGTTTCATCTTTTTCTTTGATTTCTTCTTCATCTTCTTGTTCCTTAGCCTTGGCATCGGGTACCCAAAGGCCACTATCAATGCACCGTTTCATATGATACCTCGCTTCGCTCTCTGGCATTGCAGCTATGGTTTTTTGTAGCAAAGGAATGTCTTGGGCCTCAAAGCATTTTTGTAAAGGCTGTAACAGAAATATATGATGTATATATTTTTAATATGGATTATGAAAACAATTTATAGTTTTGAAAACTCCTCTTACTTGCTGCACTAGACATATTTGTCTTTTATATATTTTTAAAATTTTAATTGTAAAATTCTATTGAATGATATATTACCTCAGGAAGTGTTTCAAATACTTCGGCTGGGTCAAGACCTCCTGGTCCTAGGCGAGCCTTTCTTTCTTCTTCTTCAGCTTCCTTAAGAGCTTCAGCTATCTTTTCTGCAGCTCTCTTGCGAATTCTTTCTTTAAATGCCCTCAATTCATCATCAAAGGACTTCTTATATTCCACTTCTGCAATTTGAATTCGACTGAAGAAAGATCCAACACATGCTCGGGGATCAACATCTAATTGTTTTGATAACTCCAAGATATATTGCATGCATATACATTGATGTGCAACGTGTTCCATTAAATCGTGTTTCTGAAATATAATTTTGCAAATACATAATTCAGTATTAATGTTGTTTAAAAGTGACAAAAATACTCAGATTATTATTCTCTCACCTCTTCCATTTCTAAATTGATACACCAGATAACTAAGTAATTAGCTGTATTTTCACATACTAATTGAGGATTATCCTGGAGAAACTTTTTACTGGCATCATATTTTTGGAGCATACCAAATTCCTTCAATTTTTTCTCATTTTCTTTTACAAATTGTTTCATTCTCTTCTCCTTTTCTTCATCTGATAAACTAGAATCATCATCTTTGCGCACTGGTTTTGTATTTATTACAGTTTTTGTGAAACCATCTTGACCAATTGTATCCACATTCCATGGGGTCAATTTTTCTTTCTTTTTAATTTCGTCCTCTATTTTTTTTATCTTCTCTTGTTCCTTTTCAAGATCTTGTAAAGCTTTCTTTAAAGCAGATAAATCGGCAGAATCTTTCTGTTCAGTTTCAAGTTTCGCTAATTTTTCCTTCGTATCCTTCAGCTTCCTTTGTGTTCTAAAATGATGAAAAGCAGTTCCATATAATAATGAAGAAACCTTATTAGAACATGGAAGAATGACTTGTAATGATAAATATCTATGCTTTAGGAGTATAAATCTTTTTTTGCATTTTAGAAATCTAAAGGAAGTATCTTTCGAATATGTTTAGCAAAATATTTTATTTCAAATATACTACACAGTTAGTTACTTGGAGTTACTTACTCCAATTTTTTTCTTTCGTGTTCTTCTTGCTCTCTTTTTCTTTCCTCCATTCTTTCAATGCGGGCTTGATGTCGCCAGCGGAACAATGATGGGGTATCAATGTTTGGATGAGTGTCATCTTCGTCATCTGAGATCTAGTTATTTAAAATGATTAAAGTATGAATTAGATCTACATAACTCATCCTGAAACTGAACTCTATATACAAATTTGAAATTGATTGTACATTAATGATTTAGAATAAAATGTTTATTTAGAGAAAAGTTATACACCAGCAGCATCCTTTACAATGTACATAATTGATGAATCAAATGTCATAGAAGTATATTCAATCAGAACATTGCTCCGATACAAAGAAGCAACATGAACTACATGAATAATTCACATTAAATTAGTCACAACAAACATTGACAGAACTATAAACTGCATACTAATCTAGAAGTATATTATAAATATATCTCTAGAATGATTTTAAAATGTAAAAAATAAAATCTTTTTAAGTTTCTATGATGTTTCTAGAACATTCTACAAACATCCTGGACCAAAAATCTTTAAGTTCTTACTTCTATGTCCTTCCACTTGCTGTAATCGACCATTGTTCTAGGAGAACAAGCACTTTTTCAAATGTTTTATCACTCTTTATCCAGAAAAAATTTTTAAATGTCACAAGAAAGAATATACAATAATTTTATTCGGTTTCTGCTATTATCACGTATAAGCTCACTAATGTTTGATCACCGCACTTCTTCGCGTATTTACGTGCGCCTCAAGCTTCTTTACATACAACATAAAGGCGTGTTCACAGTGCTGCCTAAAATGCAGCCCCAAGACGCGTTTTTATGTAAATTTATTTAAATAAGATAAATACAAACTAATAAGTCTTTAAAGTCTTGTCCTTTGAATGACAATGGATAATTAATATTTTTTCGAATATTTCTTTCTTATTTCTCCTAAATACAGTTCAACTAAGTAATAAAATAAAACTAAAAATATATAGTAATTTAAGAATATTTTATATCAAGCTTACACACAGTCATATTTACACATCTCCAATTACTTCGAGATAAATTACTTCTGAATTTTTAGTCCTCTTATGAATTTATATTTACAAAGAATATTTAATACCTCTGTCAATAATTATTCAACTCCAATGGCAAGAATCTAATTCGTTCTCGTTACGATTTACGCGATGGCGCTTCATGTATTTTCTAATCAGTGCCTCCTTTAAGCGGCCAATTTAAGAATTATATACCCGCAATATCTATTTATTCTTATACTTATGTTATTTTAATATTTCATTCGTATTAGGGAAAAGTAAAAACAAAAATGTTGTCACAAAATAGAATAAATAAGTTTTAATGAATCACTTATGAATCACAATAATACTTTCTATCGTTATGAGTACATTCTATATTAATATTTCGCCAATGGTAAAAAGTCATAATTAACGTATGCATATACTTTTCTGTGTAGACTTAATTTATGTGGTATGTCTGTCATTATACACACTGTCATTCAGGATCAGTGTACTATTTCAAGATGGTTTTTAGTACGAGTAATAATAAAAATCAAAAGGACAGAACCATCTTTAGGTGATGCAATAGTCCTGAATAACTCTATTAATTAATGTGTACATATTCAAGGCACGTATTCGCTATCATTGATCATAATTTAGATCTTTGGAACAGAAGAGTGGACGGAAATACAAGTTTTTTCCAAAGAGAGGAAACTTCCTAGCTTGTTTCTTATAAATTATTGCAGGAAGACAGGCTGTCGTAAATTTTTTCATTTTTCTTTTGGTAGCAATTAATCTCTATAAGAGAAATGAAAGTCTAAGCTACCATTTCATTTAAAAATATGTAATCACCTTGTATTAATATTTGCATAGAAACCGCGAGGTATTAGGTGGACTCGGTTTGATTGGCATGAGAAAGCGGATTAAACAAATCAGAACCCAGGATTGTAACTAATGTTATTCAGTAATATCGAGTTTTCTCGTGGAAGAATAATGGATAAAAAAATCGCGATTTGAATTCACAATGATACGTCCGATTATGCTGAAATGAAATTCGTCAAATGTCATTAAAAAAATATCATCTATTGATGTCCTGGAGAAGATAAACGTCTTTGTGACTGATATGGATTTTGCAGTAATCGTGGTGAACTTTCAATTACACGCAATAACAATGAGTCTATATACTCTTCTAAATCTGCGAGACGCTTCTTTTTGTCTGTCACTTCAGATTGAAGATGTAAAGCCAGTTCGATCAGATCCTACAAAAAAAAATAAGATATTTATAGTTAAGATAAATTTTCTTACATTAAGGAATAATATTTAAACGTAATTGAATGCTTACTTCTCTGGATTTTCCTTCAAACTGAGATAAAATTTCATGGGGAAGTCGACTTCTCGAATTGGATCCAGATTTAGCAGAGTCCTCTCCTATTATGATCCTCTCCGAAGATGAATGTCCTTCATCTCGACTTTCCTTCAACTTTTGTTCTTTTTCTTTCTTCTTATCTTTCTTTGAGAGTTTTTCCTCTTTTGGACTTCTCATTATTTTTTCCTCCTTCTTCTCTTTTATTCTGTCATCTTTGTTGTTCTTTGGAAATATTATTTCTCTAGGTGCAGGACTTGGAGGCTCCGAAGTATCCCTGGATCTTATGATAGAAGATGGCGTAGGTGGAGATGGTGTAGTGTCATATTCACCTTTGACTTCGTCAACCAGAATTCTTGATCTTGATTTATCTTCCCATCGTTTTAGAGTATTGCTCCCTTGTTTCCCATATAACTTTTGGCCCCATTCATCTTCCTGATGCTCCATAGTCCTTGGAAGCGTATTTGCGGATGGCATGGCAAATCGAGGTGGTTTATTTGGAGCTGAATTTGTGGGAGCCGGAGGAAGTGTTTGGGTGTCTGAAGTATGACTTGATGCAGATGATGAAATCGTATTGGCAACAGGTTGGCTATTGGCATTATTAGCAGTTGGTGCATTCAAGGAAGACGCTGAACTCTTATGTGACAAGTCATCAAACTAGCAAGTTAAAGAGAATGATTAGATCTTAAAAACTTTCAAAGAATTATTTCTATTACTCTCTCACAGAAGTTACTTACTGTAAATTCATCTTCGTCTTCACTGATGACACCTGGATCAGCCTCTCCAGGTTCCTGCCGTGATGGTTGGATGTGATGCTCTTCCCTTTCGTCAAGGCCATCTTTATCCAATCTACTTTTACTCTTTCCTTTGACTTTATTCCCAATGGATTTGGCAAACTTTTTCAAGCCTTTACGCTTTTCTAAGCTACCGATACTAAGCAAACTTCCACCAATGGACTGAGCCGCAGTTGACAATTGACCTAGAGAGCTTTTGTGCTTTTCCTTTCTAGTCAAATCCGTTAAACTTCCAGCTTTTACTATAAAACCAATTTTAACTTCCAATTCTCCACGTTCCTTTGTGTTTCCTTTACCAGGTTTACTACCAAGCGTATACCTAACAAAAAATAAAAAATTAATACAGTATCTCTATAGGTATACTTTATCAAAGGCACCTGTTGCTTTTACTTACCATCTGTTCTTCGGTCTCTCATACACATCAAAACTCGACAGTGGTATCGCTACCATGCCAAGGAACTCATCGACTCCAAGGAAATTTCGATGAAGCGCAGTGAGAACAATTTCCGCTGTATTTCCTTGTTGAGGTATTTGAAGTTCGCACTCCTCGTGCCACTCCACATTCTCAACTGCTTTTTCTTTGACTGATGTCTGATATTTTTCCTTGCCCAAGGCGATGGTAACGAAGCAATCGTTGGTCTCTGAAAGAGCATGGGCGTTGTAAATCGTTGTGATGAGGGTCAATCATCAGGTCGCCACTTGTCAAGTACTTAATTCAATACGACAATATTGAAACGGGTGAAAAAATCTCTTGTGAAAAATGAGACTGTTCGTGCGAACGACTTTCTTTAGTGGGTCGACACTGTTTTGAAACCGGATCCGTCGTGATGGCAGTTCGCTTGGTTCGTTCGACCCAAGAAACGTTATCGTAACGGACATTTATACGTAACACGGCATATAGAAACATGTGTGTGAATTTGCATGGCTTCATAAGTGACGTGAGGATGTCAAGGAAATGCTGCGTGTTGAGAATTATAGCAAAGCTTTTAATATGACGTGATTCTTCTTTTTTTTATTTCTATTATCACATCGTCCCTGTAACGAATTGCTATACTTTCTTGTTCAATTAGCTTACGTAGATCAAGATACTGTATACTCACTATTTTTTCCTTTTGTAAGCAGTCCCTTGGCTCTTTGGACTGTAAATAAAACAGAGAATTAGACATACAATAAAAGTTATTCATGACGGGACTAAGGATGTTTGCGGTTCTTTTCATTAGTCGAATCTAACGTATTTAAAAAAATTCTCACTATATTTCTACTTCATTATACAAACGAAAGTGGAGAACTATCCGTAATGGATGCGTGTTTCGTGTTTAGCGAGCTTGAAAAAGCATTGTAAACGACTGAGAATCGTGGGAATAATTGGTTCAAGACTAATTAGTTTCGCAAATGGGAAACGCAAGTTAAAATTCCGTTGTAGCGCGAGCATCTTTTCCCAAGGAAGATAAAGATCGATGCAGCTTCTGTTGTACATCTAAAACATTCTTGGAATACAAATGTCTTTTCCTCGTATCGCACGAAAAGCTTCCAATACTGTCAGAAAGGTCGCAGGAAGAAGCACGAAGAATTCCACATGGTTATAAGGCGTTTTACAGTCCCTACTGATATTCATGCTTTGTCTAGGAGGATGCCATCCCTCGTAAATATTTACGTCTTCTACTCGGCTATATAAACTCATACAAAGTACAGTCGAACAGAACGATTTCTAAAGCATCACTAAAATATCCAACAGGTTAGGCGCCACTTGTAGCTCGTCACGGAACATGAAGCTCAGGTAAAACCAGGTCCAGATTTTATTAAATTTTCCATGACGAGCCAGTGAAATCTTTCTTATCTTTCTTTGCACATACTAAGAACTTCTACAAAGTATCAACAATCTTTTCGATGACTGTACAGTCTGGCAGAAAACAAAATCACGACTTGGCACATGGTGATGTTCCGATTCTAAATGCGTAACTCCAGTTTCAAGATATTGTCAAGATAGCTAGAGATCGGTTAAGTAATCTTCAAGGCAACAGAATCTATAAAATGATACATGTTACGGTATATTGCTGACCTGGCCTACCTACCTACCTACCTAACTACCTACCTACCTAACTGACTACCTAACCTACCTGGCAATCTGCTGGGTGCACTGAGTAGATAACGTTTTACCTACCTGTCACTTGGACGTGCGTTGGGCTCCACATATCGGTCAATGTCCGCTATTTTCCTTGAAGATTCATCAGTATTAAGTGTCCACTAAGCTACTCCTTGGCAAAGCCTTCCTGGCATTACAAACTTGACGTGCACTACGTAAACGTGGAAGACGGAGAGCCAACACCAGGGCGAAGTTAACGACACCAAGCACCAGACAGAACTAGTCATACCACGCAGTCACTCACCGGAGAGTAGAGGAGTCCGTTCACGACGCACCGCTATTCCACCTCATGAATACACCACTACTGGCTCCTCTCACTCGTTGCACGTGC
The DNA here is from genome assembly GCA_031762395.1 of Calameuta pygmaea. Classification (NCBI taxonomy): domain Eukaryota; kingdom Metazoa; phylum Arthropoda; class Insecta; order Hymenoptera; family Cephidae; genus Calameuta; species Calameuta pygmaea. Next base: position 1,124,137 of record JASANN010000517.1, on the reverse strand, counting down.
GACCACTACTAACAATAGCACAGAGACGTATCCATTAATTTTGGGGCCCTGGGTATAATACAATTCCTAAGACCTCGCTCAACGAAAAGAAATCCAAATGAAGATCGATTAGAATTAAAAATTTCTTATCATTCTGAAGATTATGGGATACCGCATTTGTCCAGATGGATAATACAATTTTAAAACAATAGAGACATTGTTATTTACACCAAATGACACGTTCCTGCTCGACATGACCCCACTTTGCACAAATACATTGAGTCATCAGCTGGGTGTGCTTTTACTCGGGTCCTGAATCTGGGCCCGGCGTTCTACAGTAGACTCTCGTTAAGTATACACGTTTTTAGAAAGATAGAGGAAGACGATGCGAAGAAAACGAACCCTTAACGAGAGCTCCTACTTTTCAAAAGATCTTTGTCAGAATTGGCTGTCCTTACTTGTTTTCAAATACGAAGTCCTTTCGCGCCTGTACAATTATTTGCTCAGTAGGTGACAGTAAGGATTGATTCGAATGCCACGAGGTACAAAAAATAAGTGAGCGATCATAAGAGAAGCGAACACCTATCGAGCATAGACTTAACGGGAGTCTACTGCATCACGAATTACATGTATGGCTACTTGTTGCTTGGTGCAGACTTGTCCTTGGTACCACTACGGAAGTGCAGATGCGATAAAAATAAAACTGTATTTTGCAACAGTAGACGTGGAAGGAATGATAAATAGTATTGTAAGTTTGAGACTGTAACGTTCTTGATTGACAAATTTGAATATAGTTCTTTGATCATATACTTTTGAAAGTGACATCTGTTTACGTTAAAAAATTATTCACGTCATTTGGCAGCGTAACATACGTTATTCTCGTGTCCGTCATTGAAAAAGGAATGAGCGTCAATAAACAATCTCTCGACAGGACTAGCATCCTAGACGTATATATAAGCGCGACGACTTTATGGCTAGTACGAATGCATCTTACTGCGCTTCGTGCATATTAGTATTTTAGCTGCGAGTGACGTAAGACTTTTGTGTCCTCGTAAAGGCCGAGAGCTGTCGCGATTCACTCGCAGAAGAGCATAACTATTCTGTACGCGCGCATCACAAACAATGCCCGTATACCTGCTTATGCGCATGCATTGGGTAACTCGTTGATAATTTTCCAGCGCTTCTGTTTAGCAAACGCGTGAAAATTGCAGAGAAGTTGATTTTCATGTGGTACGATGGCAACTTGTTGCGATAATTATGATTGCTCGTTATTCTTGGCATTTCGTAATTGTACATTATGTGTACCGTCTGGCGTCAGGTACGCGATTCAGTGCCGTACATTTGAGGCACAATTTATTATATGTATATGGATATGAAACCGATCTCCTTACTCGAATCGTAAATTTCAATTGGTTATTAATCGACCCCGTTGCTTTCAGAGTCTGAAATATCTTCTGCTTGACGCAACTTTTTGTTTTTATCCGTATTATGTCAATAAGGCGTTACGCCATGATACGCTAAGTATAACCAAGATTGCAACATAAATTTGGTTATTCAATAATTTTTTGTTTGTTAATAACTATATTTAATTATACAATAGTACATAATTAGATGCGATTATTCAGTATATATATATATATATATATATATATATATAGACCTGTCTAAACATGAATTAGCGTTTCACATATTTATGTTTTGTCTCATCTATTCATCGTTCTCTTGCATTACTACATTTTTACTTGGCAGTGCATTTTAATATGGTTGCGTTACTCGTGTTCGTATTCACCGCCGTCAAGATAAGGTATCACAGCTTGAAATTCTATTCCATGGGTATACAATTGCACGTAAGATTAAAGTTGATGTTATGAACTGTACCCGTCAATTGCCTTGCTTTACTGCATCTACAACATGAACGTAAAAAGCCGATGCTCGAATACAATTGAAACCTGCAGTTGCATTTTCGTAGTTTTAAAGGTATTGCCGTTGTCCCCGAGAGTTTTATCAGATGAAAATTTTCCTTAGAAACAGGAAGAATCACGAGGGCCATTGTTGATAAGGATCGTGAGAGACTCCATTATCGTGGTGGCATTGTCGAGACTACAGATCGAACAACGTCCGCTCGCGTAACGATGCTGGTTTCCTATAATTTCAGCGATTTCATTATATTTCACGGTTACGTATTAAAAGTGCTTACCGTATTGCGCGTTAAGGTTCCTGGATGTGCTGAACGACATGTATGAAAATTGTCTTGTTTCGATATTGTTTTCAGCTTCCGGCTCGATCGGAAACAAAGTCTCTCGAACGTAACCTAGAGAACCGATCATGCGATTTATAAATGTATACGCATTAGAAAAGGTATGCGCCATGAAGATAACGTTCTCGCCACGGCGATATACGTCCCTGACATGATTGTTAAACCAACACGAAATCAACTGCAACGGGTTTCGTACCGAGGCGATGACTCAAAAGACGATGACTCTTTAAACGCACGTTAATTTCTCTAAAACGATTGAATGCCATTTTCAAAACGTTCCAATGCTCATGACAATGTATCACGATTGCTTCGTAAGTGCTGACAAAAGATATAATTGAAAAACGAACATCGCCGTCGTCCGTGAATCACGCATCCCCAATATAATCATCATTGCAAATGATTCATTAAAACAGCGAAGCGTCCAGAGCTGACGTAAAAACATTCTTCTTAATAGTGCGAATCTTTCTATAAGTAAATACTACTGACTTTCTCGATTTGTCTTCATGCAGGTTCTCAAAGCTAAATCTTAGTTCTCAAGAGTGTCGACTGGCGGCGCTGATGCCGAGCATTCGTATGACCAATCGTGCTCCTCCCATGGGTCCTTGTCAAACGGCTTTCTCTAGTCGTTTCACGACGTGAATCCCAGATAGAATCTAACACGAATTACAAGTGAGCGATGAATGCTCTTGGACTGACGTTGTCATCCAATAGGTACCTAGACCGTGCGGGCGTTTCTCGGTAACGAAGTAGCAGATGAGTTTTACATGTGCTCCTGGTGCAAAGTTCCTGCACCTGCCGCTTAGAGGCGCTGTGGTATATATCAAGCCCCTCTCCGCTATCGGCCGGTTGTCCTCGTCTGGTGTGTCTCGTCGGTGGCAGCGCCCCGCATGGATTCCGCAGTGTTCTCCGCGTATGTAGATCGGTGGCATTCGAGTCGCGGTAGAAGCGATCGAGCCGAGGTGTAGCTCGTCGAGGCACTGGTGCTCAATAGAACCTCTGATAGTTCCAAGACGTGATCCCCCGTTGCCGTTTCAATACGTCCCAGTCGAATTTGAAGAAACGTCTGGCGAGAGCGTGTCGGGGCCCAACCGCGTGGGAAATATTGTGGACAATCACGGGATAGTTGCCGCGAGAGGGAGAGTGAGAAGATTCGTTTGTGTCCCGTGCGGGTCGGAGAGGGATAATAACGAGGGTAAAGTGTGACCCGTGAATCTTGGATTTGACCGGAGTTTAAAACTGGCGACATGTCATCTCTTAAGGGCGATAACGTGCCGTACGCGCGTCTCTGCCATATCGTGAAATGGGATGATTTCGACGGTTATGGATTCAATTTACATGCCGAGAGAGGCAAGACTGGGCAATTTATTGGTAAGGTTGACGAAGGCTCGCCAAGTCAGGCTGCTGGACTCCAGCAGGGCGATAGGATTGTCGAGGTCAACGAGATCAACATCGCCAACGAGACTCATAAACAGGTGGTCGATCGTATCAAGGCCTTCCCCAACGAAACGAAGCTCCTGGTTGTCGATCAAGAGGCTGATGACTATTTCAAGGCCAATAACATCCTTATTAAGGGCACCATGGCAAACGTCAAGGTCATCAAGACGCCCGAGAAGAATCCTGCTTCCGTTGAACAGGAGGCACGCTCTGTTGGCAGTAACAGCTCCGTTGATGAGGTAGCCGATTTTACCACCTTATACTTCCTATCTGATATTAAGGTCTCTATTGAATATCCTTATCCGACCTTAGATCGTTCTTTGCCCCTGTACTTTTTTTTTTGGACTAGGATGATGTTTTCATGCAACGCTTGTATGCTCCATGGGAAAGTGACTTTGATAGAGAAACCTTCTGCTTCGTGGAATCTCTTAACACGTAGAACATAGCCTACCTCATGTTTAGTCGAATATTACTGAGATGAGGCAACGTCGTCAGTGCGTCTCATCCTACCGGTAGTAACATTAACTGGGCAAAGGGTTCGATGACTGGGAGCAGGGCTTTCAAACTGGTTGGGTAGAAAAGGAGCGTGACTCATCTTAAAGACTAAAAAGATTTTATTCGAATCTCAAGTAATATTTTTCTTATACATCCTTCCGTCATAAAGTCCTAGACTTCGGTTCAAGCTTCACCTGTTTTCTTGATCTACATTTCACAAGAATCTTTATCATACAAAGTTTGTTCCTGATAGGACGTCTGAATTTTTCTCGGGATCCGTCGTAATACTATAATTTAAGTCATAAAAAAAAAACTTAATTGCTTTATCTCAGTTTTTTCCCAAGTCTCACGACCTTGTCAATTATTTTTTTTTACTTTCTCATTCGTCTCAAATGTCTCCCGTCTTGCGGTTCAGCTAGTGGCTAATCGCGCTGCAACTTCACTTCCTCCAAATTCAACCGTACGACGTTATATTCCGATCGTACACGCGACACGCTCGTTAGATCGGTATTCGGCGCGCATTGCATACCTGCTTAAGGTTTTAACGGAACGTTCGAGACTCGCTGGGATAGAAACTTTTATGTATACATTTGCGCCCACATTCCCGCGAGACATACGCAATAAATTGTTAAAAGAAATGAGGCAAAGGTGACTCTTACGGAATACAATTGTCACTGTTAATGACCATAGAAGTAAAGCTGAATATGTATCTCTGAATCGTCATACGTGTACAATAAATATTTGCATAACGATAATCCAAGTAGCCCGGTACAATACATAGCAATTTCATTGAGCGCACGAGCACTGGTAAATTAGTAAAGATTTTCAGATCTATTTTTTTTTTTACTCTTAATACGAAAACACTCAAATTCACTCATCAACCCACAGTAAAAGGGTAACAGATCTCCGTAGGCTGGTTAATATAGGAAAATATTACGTGACTTATTTTGGAACACAATTCAATCATATATCTAATCTTATAGATAAAATATTAGTGCATCAACAAACCGATCGATGGTTTATCTAATCGATTGATATTACAATTTACGTGGGAGAGGTGATTATTTAAAATCGCTCTATATCGTATGTGTTAATAATCAGGACTGTTAAATGCGAACTAGAAAATAGGCATGAAATATATTAAATATCAGATACATAATTCATTACGATAGTTATGATTTAACAAATATAAAATATACAGCGTGGCATCTATAATTAACATTGAAAGAGTTACATCGTTACTCTCATATCTCACAGCATAGTCGCATCTCACAGGTGCTAATAATCTAAAGTGTTTAATGCGAAGCAGGAAATTGTACATACATGAAATATGGTAAAAGCCGTATACAGTTATGTCCCAATAAGATACTTATAATTTTATAAATACACAGTACAACGTCTATCGTCGCATTAAAAAAGAATATCGTTAGTCTCACGTATTTCACAGGATCGTTGTCTACCTTGAAAGGAATTGTGCAATCCTCTCTATAGTCACGGATAAACACGAGTCACTTCAGCGTTTCAGGTGATTAATAATCTTTACCCATTCGCCTGGCGGTTTCCTGCCGGGAAACCCAATGTTTGTAACTCCCGTAGCTACGGAGAGTCACACGTTGTTGTTTTCCTTCCAAGAGATCGTTAAATAATAAACCAGGCGAACGTGTGCGCCATCATTTAAACGTGCCAACACGAAAATAAGTATCGGAGGTAAAAACAATTTTTCGTCACATTGTCTCGCTGCCTACGCGTCGCATTGGAGTTTTAACAGTGGGATTGAAATGCTAGTAGCTGAAACGGTAAAAAAAAAAGTAGGGTTAAGGTGCGACCTTGGTACGCGACGAGCATCTCTGCTCTTCGTGTCACTCGGTCACTCTTATCTGGGTCATTCGATGACTACGACGTCGAATGGTCATTGGCGTTCTCGTACGTGATCTTGAGAATCTCAGTTGTTATAGGAGGAACGAAATTTATATTTGCCTTTCTATTACAGGGTACGCAGAAGTCCATCGGATCGAACGACACGTCGAACAGCGGCAGTACAGCCACCAGCATCCCCACGAGTGAGAACGTTGAGATCAATCGTCAGAATGGGAATGGCAATGATCTTGGTACCGGAAATGGCAACGGTAACATTGGAGAACAGCAGAAGGGCCTGAATCTGAAGATGAGCGCGAAGGAGCTGAGGGCACAGCTTGCGGCGCGCAAGAAATACGACCCGAAGAAGGAGTCCATTGGATTCAAGGATAAATTTGACATCGTTCAGAAGCTCTAAGAATTGCGAAATATTAGTGCGCTCGTCTCATCCAGTATTCCGTTTCTCCAGTCAGGGACCCACGACGAGTCTCGCAATCTCGTGTACTCTCGGGATCGTCGTTTGTCTTATAACGAAAGTATGAAGATCGTGTTTGCATGAGAACATGACAAAATTATATACAGGGACAGGATCCTGGAGCCTTGATTGAAATTCATATCGATTTCGCGACGTTCCCGCACCACGTCAGATCATTTATTTTTCTTTCCCGACCGTGACGGCCCTTCGGATCTTCCTTCGTCGCGTTCCGTCGGCACGAGACTCTAGTAATTTTAATATCGTCGGGGACTCGCTGGCGTCACGGCGGAAGCCCGAGGCAGCTCTTGTCATATTTTTTTCTTTCTTCGTCTAAATTGTCTTTCAATGAATTTATACGTACCGCGTACGTACATATGTGACAAACGCGAGAGCTTAGCAATCCTAAATAGCTTTGCGGTCGCTGAGTCGCGGATCAGCCAGTCGAATGTACATACACCTATTTATTAGCATCCATCTTTGCCAATGCTAAATGTTACTGCGAATTGTTACGCAACGCTCAATTATCGTCGGACTCATCGGACAGTTTCAACCTGTAACCGTTGGCCAGTAATCATATATATTGAAAATACTTGAAACGTACAATAATTCAACTGTACGATCACTCTTTTGGTAAATCCAATCATTTCGTTACAGTCACGTTAGGTTTGCGTATATCGAAATAGCGCGACAGCTGCCATTAACCTAAGCGTGACGTTATCGGTGCAATTAATTTTCTTAAATACATATTTAGATAACGCACATGTGAACTCTGGCACTTCGTAGATTCTCATTATGAATTCGAAAATTCTTTTTGATGTATTTAAAACAAAAAAAAATCGATATCATTTCAATTCGCGCTCCGATCCATCCCTATACCCAAGACGATGACGTATTCGATAGCAGAAGCATCGCGACGTGCAATTAAAATCGTGCAAATAATTAGTCTCGGCGGCGTCTATTTGCCCAAGACAATAGCGTGTAATAAGTGCGAGCTATACATTGTAAATCGATATAATAAGTTACATATTATAATTGCGTGCATAGCCAGAGACCCAACGTATATGTATATATGTATAAGCCTATATGCACTGTGCGGCGCAAGGATATGTATATGATATATCGACGTTAGAATTTTTATACTAAACGAATTAATTAATCCCCCGAATCGCCAATGTTACAAGGGGATGGGATTCGTAGTGATATAAGTGCCTATACATTGAAACGATATACTATCGTTCTACGATTAGGAATCCAGTGTACTTAAAAAAACCGAAATTTTTTGTTTTTTTTCCCCCCCCTTCGATCACGATGACGTTTTCGTCCTGTGGTGTGTTAGGCAATAACGATTTGCGATTGCATTATCCTCGTTATAACGTCTTTTAAGCGCTCCAACCACGGGCTGATATACGTTCATAGTGTTTGCTGTAAATATTAGAAGATATTTTTGTGCAAACAGCTTGATACGACTGACAAGAAGTAGAGAGTGAGAGCGAGAGAGAAAGAAGAAGAAAATTCTTCCATGGCGTGAACGCCATGCTGCAAGCCGGTCATATTAAAAGTTACGCTTGAATGGCCTTCGCGAGTATCTGGCACAATTTTATTTTATATACGACTCTTTCCTGTCCCTCCTGTGGTCGTAACGAGCGCACCGAGTGTACATACCTATAGCTACGCACATTCGTCTCCAAATGAGTACACACGTTGTTGTTATTATTACACACACGTCCAATGTTACTACATAAGTAAGCTAAACTAAGCATTATATTTGACAAGATAGTTTCGAGTATATCGTATTATAAAACTTATGTATATCTACGTATGTATAAACGCTGGTGTACCTATAAGCTATGGGAAAATTTTTCATTATTTTTATCTGTTATACCCTCTGAGAATCTTTTTTAATGGTACCCCTCGTCTTGTCTCAGGCAGCTGGCGCGCTGTCGGTATGGAAGTAAGTCGAGGACAGTGGCGTAATTCAGCGGCAGACGGGAGCCAGAGGCCTCGGTTTATGCAGGTCTTTAGTTTACGGCTAATAAGCCACCACATAATCGAGTCCTCTTGTTAATGGGATATATACAAAAAAAATGTATTGTTTTCGCTGACTCGAGTAATTTTCCCACGTCATTTTTGTTGAAAAAATTGTACGAGGCACTGCGCGCAGTCATTCTGGGTTATGTTTGTGTTATAAATGTTCTATTGGATAATAAAAGTTTCGCTGCTTTTTTTTTCATTATTTTTACATCAATCCGTAAGCACGCACGACACATAGTTTTACCGTTTTCTATAACAGACTGTATTATCGATCATTAATGTAGATTGTCGTTGGCTGTTTTCGCCGGAGTCGAATGAGAGTTGAAATTTATTGTCAATGTAATCTATGTATACTGTTATATGTAATGTCATCTCTTGAAGTTGATTTCGGTGGGAAGTTAATCATCGGGACTCGGTCGAGTCTTGCGCCAAGAACAGGCAACCGGCTGTACTGGACACGGATTGCTGAGACTCTTTACCCGAGTCAACCACCCTAAGAGTGATCAAGGCCTCTGTCGGGAGGTCTGGAGAGACCATATTGCGACCACAACCTGGGCCCGACCTACTGAGCAAGCTCAGCAGATGAGGCGCAAGGGCGACCCCCGTCAACATAGTCCACGTGTGTTTAACAGAATGAACTACCCTCTTATGACTACTCGAATAAATATGCCCAACCTAATCAAAGTAGGAAAAGTTAAACAGCACAATGGAAAGTGAACGGGAACAGAACAGAAAGAAGAAGGCAGAAAGAAAGAAATAAGGAAGATAAATAATAAATTAAGAAATAGAAAAGGAAAAAAAATGATAGCAGCAAAGTAAGAAATACGAGTATAGGAATAAACAAGAATTAAATATAGAAAAGAAAGGATACAAACGGATAAGACGGGATTTGTCCAAGAGACCCACATAGGCGACTGGCTCATAAGGTAATGAGCGCTCTAACAATCAGCTTAAGTGCTCCCAAAAGTGACCCCCCCCCCACTCTGCCGGTTCTGCGCAGCAAGTCTGCGCTCCGGCAAATTTGAAAATTTCCAGCATTTCTGTTACCCACCGTGGTTCCTGCCTTTTAAGTGTTAATGCATACACTTATTAATGTAATTCATCAATCGGGCCACTACCAACATATGGACTTTTATTTGCTCTCTAATATGGCTACCAGTGATATCACCTAATGATCAAAAACTCGAAAGTACAGCACTCCTGTACTTGACATAGTTTTTTACACGTAAATGTTTTTTGGGGGGCAACATTGATTGAAGCTAAATAAACAAGACATTCCCGTTTGTTCCGTATCGCGCGAGTTTGACATATTGACGCGTCATCGACAATGCTGCCACCTGTGAGTCGCAGCAGCTATTACTTCGTCAACGCGGGTAATCTGTGCACATTTCGCTTCTATGCTAACGGTAAGTCGACGACTGTAAGAGACTGTAAGCTTACAGAATTCGATATTTTGCTAGAAAGGAGCATCTTCGAAAGGAGTTCTCACAAGTTTGGATTTATGAATTAGCCTAATATGCGTCACGCATTACACTCCAGGTAACTAACTACTTTATTGGCATAAATGGGAGATTTGTGTTCGAATGTTTGATATGCATTTTTATTGTTTGCTTACGAATTACTTGATTGGTTTGTGAGTGAAATTATATATCAACAAATATAGGCTCGAGGGTCACTTATTCTCAAGGTAATTCAATAATGATGGTACTAAGCAATGAATTGAATGAAATGAATTAAGATTCAGGAATAGCAGTAGGTGAAATTTTTATTTATATTATATTTATCAAAATCCATAACACGTTACCATGTATTTTTATAATTTATATTAGGAGTCTAAAATCGCTTTATGACCGGCTGTGGAATTACACGGAAGATCCGTAGCGAGTGCCAACACTCGTGAAAGTTTAGGATCTACAAATAATCGAAAAGCAGAAGTAGACGTTATCAGGTAGAGTTGGGTTAATCCCGAGGAATCTCGGTACAAAATTACTCGCTTGTACCTATACGAAGAAAACGTATACATCATGCGTGGGCGGGTTGGTTGCTACGGGCGTTTACGTAAGGACCCCTAAATTCGAGGTAAGACATCTTGCGATTCACTAATGCGAAATAGACGAATGGCGAGCGAAGATCTTGTTTCCAAGTGTTCGGTAGTAACACGTTATCGTTTGATTCTCGTAATTGGCTAAGTGAGGCAAGACGTTAAACTTGGCTGTCTAGTACGCGGTGGCAGTTGAAAACTACAAGCAAATGAAACAGACCGTAAAGACATTTGCCAAATCGAAAACGACTCTGCTAATAGCAATTTGACGTGATGTGAAAGTAATTAGCGATTTCGTAGCTTGTCCTTCTACAGGACAAATTTAAGACATCGTTGTCGATCCGTGACAAATGTACGTCAGCCAATTATACCCAGTTAATTGCATTCCTCTATCTGTGGACGGCGTTCGGCCCATCGACAGAAGTGATTTATATTAGTTTTCGCAATTTGGCTCTTTTAATTTCATGATTATAATTTAGTCATCGGCTTCCCTTATCTAGGACACGACATTCGCTTATTCATATTTGATATCTACTCTACTATTGAATCAAACCTTAATTATCCCCTTATATACATCCTCTAAAATGAGGGATACAAAACACAAACCCGGACTCAATCATCTAGCTTAGATTCAACTATTCGGAGTAATTCAAGAAGCACATCAGACCATAGGATCGTCGCTTTCGTCGGCAAATTCGCAAAGTATCCAACCGGTAGTGCCACCTGGTGACATTTCCCTGCAACAGACTCACTGCTCCCAAGACCAATTCACTAGGATCCTCACAGCAGACTCCTCCGAACAACGAACGCGTCGGCATCATCTCCTGATGATAAAAAAAAAAAAACTTCAGGACGAAACGTGCCAATCGGCCATGTGGCGGGAAATCAGTGCTGACCGTTGCTAATTGAATGGCCAGGTATTTTTTTTCTTCGGAGTCATCAGTTTCAAAATAAAATTATCATTGATGAGTTTTTCGTGGCGCTGGGAAACCCATCAGTGTCCACGATGAAGGTAGAAGAATTGAGCGAAAGGAAAAGAGGGCGCTGTTAGTTTTCTACCGAGGACGCAGCGTTGGGTGGGAGAGAGAGAGAGAGAGAGAGAGAGAGAGAGAGAGAGAGACGGAGTGAGACAGGAAGCGGGAGCGAGAGAAAGAGAGAGACGGAGCGGCGGACATATATGGTCGGGGGGCCGAGAAGCTCAGGTTACGCGTTCACCACGCTAAGCGTTACACGTTGATTTTGCATCTCTCTCTTTTCTACTCGACGCATACGCGCGCCCTCGCGCTCAGACTCGTTCCGTCTCGGCTAGAACGGAGGCGACGGCGACGTCCGTCCAACCAAAAATATCGGCGCCCCAGCCGACTGCGACGGGGGGTAGGGGAATGCTCGTTATTTCGAGATTATCGGGGATTGCCTGCTTTCTGGAATTGTGCCGATGGCCAGGCGTATCGGCACGATTTATCTTTCTTGAATTTTTCACTTTTCTTTGACTTTTCCAATTTCCTCTTTTCTTACTTCCTATCGTATATTTCTGCTTCGCGATTGTCTTACATTGTTAAACTTGACTGTGAGTACTTTATTTAACTAAAGCGTCAATAACTTCTTTTCTGTTCAATGGGGTCGTACAAATTGCTATATATTTAAGTTGCGTATACTTGTTTTCTCGTCTTATTTTTAGAGTATTATTTATTTCTCTAAACTTGTTCTTTTTCTTTTTTTTGATCGCTGCTAAAAACTTTTATTTCCTTTTTGTCGTCGGGCTTTAGCGTTACGTTTACTTGTGCATCGAATACTTCGAATATTTGTATTTAATTTATAGTTTTTGCTTGTTAGATTTTTTTTTATTCGTAATCTTCATATCAGGTAGGCGTGAATCGGGCTGTGATCTATGTATTATGTTTACGTTAGAATTTTGACATCTCTTGAAGATTATATTATGCTTTTATATTGTGTTTTAAATGTCAGGTAACCGTCATGACCATCAACAGTTTGTCCTCCTAGTTTTTACGATACTGTATCTTATGTCAGACAGATATACATACTACGATAAATCAATATCCAATCTTTTCCATAAAGCGTATGATTCTCCAATAAAATTGTAGAACAATCCTCGTTCGTCATATTTATTATATCTTTTTATTTTCACAAAAAACAGTCTTTTTTACTGCCTGTCAGCCAGTCCAAAAAAAAAACATTTTTATTTCACCATAATTTCATTGATTATAAATAACCAATTTAGAAAAAGCAAAGGCAGAAGCGTCAATACGCACTAATAAAAAAAGAAAATATTTAAACAATTTTCACTGAGCAATCTGAGATCATTTGATGCAAATGAATTTCCCTAAGTTAATTATGATTCCGGTTTAAATTTTAAATTACGAAGACCACTTGACTTTGAGGCTTGTTAGTGAAAATTTATGTGGCCAATTCACAATCGGTAAGAGACGTTTATTAGACTTGGTATTCGAGTCGTCTGAGTGGGTATACCGAAAGCTCGAATAATTTTGAAAGCCAGCCATCTGTTTGCGTATGGTTTATTTGTCGAAATTCGGCGGATAGCTTTTTTGCCTCCAGAGTAAACGACTACTATCCGTTGCACGTACATTTCCCATGCGTTCGTAAAGTTGATCAAAGTACCGTTCGCGGTATTAGGACCATATGAATTTCTTACGAATCTCAAACCGATTCGAATCTGATAAACCTTGTTGTTTCACAACGAGACCAAAGTCGTTAAAGAACCGTTGCAATTTCGAAAATTCAAGATGCGACGATGCGTCACGGATTAAATGCTACGTAACGGACTTGGCAAATACTTGAGCACGATACCAGCAGCTTACCCTTCGCGATTGCGACCCCGTTTCCAAATAGCATAACGGACATGGCGAATTCGTTGAAAGAGATTCGAAAGACAAATTTATTTTTTCTCCTTGTCTTGCGACATTAGCAGATGCAGCTTAGTAAAGTCGGGAATTCAATGACGATAGGACAAAGTGACGTGTTGGAAGAAACGAAAATTCGTCGAACGGCTTTTTTTTTCGTGCGTCTTTCAATAAATCGAACTTCCGTCTGCTTTCCTCTCGACGAGAAAACATGTCTGGTGGAATCGACGTTAGTAAATATTTGTAAGATGGGAGGAGCTTTTGAAAAGAGCTTGCAGAATTCTTAGGACTATTGCACGGTAGTATCGACGAATCTTAAGCGTCGTCCGTAAGCATGAATTTTCGTGGACGATTTCGTGCCGACGGTAACTTCGCCGCGATTACCCTAGTCCGGATGAAGACAAGGTCGTTCATCAGGGACAAAATTTCAAAGTCCATTAGCTTAACACTAAAAATGTACATTGCTCACTTGCTCGTTAACAATTTAAAAATTACCTCGAACACAGTAAAAATCATTCGATTTACATTTTAAAAGGTTTGTAGATCAAGATTTTTTTTAACAAATCAATATAACAATTTCAATTTATATTTTAAATTATTCATCGATTTTCATCGAATTTCATTGCTGTCAAAACAAAATGTCCCTAGGCACATCGATACGTCTGCACGGATATCAAGCATTGTTAAGAATTCAAATATCTTCGCTGACTCGATGAAATCTCAGGGTAGAATCTACCCGTCGGCAGCACGTATAGCATCTCAACATTGATCATTCAGACAGAAAGAATTTCAAAACTAGAAATTGACATTGGCAATTTGTAAAAAAGTCATTCTTACTTCCAAAACCTAATTTTATTTGTCATTATAAATGAAATCTGAATCAGTCGCGATTATCGGGATTTTGGTTATTCAATATGGATCATCGAGTCTATGCAGTTTGACGCAATGCAATACGTTTGGATTGTCTTTTTTCTTTGTCAAGCAGCGCTGCTCGTCGGGCAACATAATAGGCCGGTGTCTTGTCCTGTCCTCACACTCATAACATCTATTTCCAGAACGGTCCAACGGTTAAGTTTAGAAACGCTGTTCCATATACTCGAGCTTGCCCGCCTACTCTACTCCTTCGAACAGAATGTGCTAAACAGCTAAGCGAACTAATCCGCAAGGGAGTTGCTGCCTAAAGACATGTCCGCTTGTTTATGCCATTTATGAGTCTTCATCAGGAGGACCACCTGTTGGATAATATTAAAGTACGTAAGACTGGTATTCTTGCATCTTGACCTTCTCAAGCAACCTATTGGCTATTACCAATGATAAGTCAAATTTTATTGCTCTAATTACCACGATGGGTGGGCTTGATTTTCTTTATTCAATTTTTTTTTAATTCTTTTAATTTTATTTTTTCCTCTTTGATATCTCCGGGCAAATTTTGAGGGTAAGTATTGCGGCCAGCTAAGTAGGCCACTGGGTTGGTACGCTGTAGAAACTATTTCACCGGCGAATCTCACGTAGAGATTGGACAGGATGCATCAATTTTGTGAAAGATTTTTATTTACTTTTTTGCGGGCTTTATAAAAATTACACATTATAAATATTGGATAATAGAAAATTTTTTAATCGAGAGATTGATAATTATTTAAGAATTTGTCATTTTTATTATTATTTATTAGACTCGTTTTATATTTCATACACCGTTCAATGGCCTTTTTGGGATTTGGCATATGAATTCAAAGTAATAAAAAAGCTATTATTTCGCAAGATTTTAACAAAAAATGTCCAAAAATCGTGGTCGATCCATCATCGAAATTTTTAATCGATCAGTCATCCTGTCAAACTTAACCCAAATACTCAACTAATCGTCAATCGCTCAAGCATTTGATGGTTGCGTTCCAATTTCGATCCCGTCGACAACATTGTGGGCAACATGCGAAGATACTGATGCGAGAATACTAATGTGAGGATACTAATGCTGTCAAATGTAGCATGCTGATCAAGAGATATCAAGAGACCATTTAAATGTAGCCGCTTTAAGATTACCAAGAGGCTTGATTTTCATCACAGCAATGTCGATGAGATATAAATGGCGCCACAAGGGCTGTTACTCATAAAAGTAATACAAAATGAAGTATCGAGCCACGAAAAATCGGCACTGCAGGAGGACAAGGTACGGTAGTAGTAAAATTCGAAATTTCTGGAATCATACCAGCAAAACGTATAAAACATTACAAGCAGAAGCCCGCGATTTTTTCGTGCGAGCTAAAAATGACGTGGACTAAAAATATGCCGAGCATAGCCCAAGGAACTTTAACGGTATCCGTGGCTAAGTGGATGGACGTCTTTTTCGAAGAGTTAAATTTTCGGTAAATAAAGTAGAAATAAAGTAATCAAATGATAACAGTAGATTGGTACATTATGAAAACGTTATACTGGTATACGTGTATATATATATATTGAGTGTGTATATATATATATGTGTGTGAGTACATGACATATCAGTTGTCCTTGCATCAAAAAAAGGCGGCGTATTCATCCTCCTATTCTCATACGGATGATAAATAGTCATAGGAATCTTCAAAATAAATTCGTAGAAGTAGATACCTGAAGAGGAGTAAGAGGTTAACCCCAAAGTCGGACTCCCCACGGAGTCATCGAGTAGCAAGGTAGCGAGCCTCCAGGTTGGTATAGATTGTAATACGTAAAGATAGATTCACCAGTGAGGGGCGATCGCGTATATTTAGAAAAGTTCTTGGCTTGCCAAGAAGACTCCAAGACTCGCCGCTACGAGCTCACACGAGAACTCAAGAACCCCGGAACGGCAGAACGGAAGATCTTGGTTCGATTCCGATTTCCCTCTCGTAGGTAGAGGACGTAAATATTTGAGAGTCATTGGATGGCGTAGATTAGTAATCTTCATCAGCGTAGAGAATTGGTTTAGTCTATTGAGACGTCAGGAGACAATCTATCATCCTCTGGCGCAAGGGATGCCAATTACCTTTAGAAAATTTCGAGAATTCAAATACATCGGCGAATGAGTAAGCGACGTCAGGTTGGTCACCCGATGGTGGGAGATCGTTGGCATTGTTGGCCAGTTACGGCTTAAGGTGCAATTAGAAATCACAAGACGGATCTATAATCGGACGAGTCAAAATTCCACGGGCGACCAGGTTTATTTTTCGCGCGTCAAGAAAAACATAGCGCACATGTTGATTGTCCCAATGCCTTCTATTTTCAGCGAGCAGCCGTCACCTGTAAATCATGCGAGAGAGCAGCTTACGCGATACTTGCGTTTTGTCGTGGTATAGATCATCATTGGCATCGACGAGTCATCCCTGTGAGATAATCAATACTTGCGGATTCTTTCAATCTGAGTTTCAAACGCTAGATCGTATGGTTAGTTTTGTTAGATTCTAATTTCCTTTGGTCTCCTGGTGGAAGTTGGGTGAGTGAGTGAGTGAGTGAGTGAATACGTGGGTGCGAGTGAGGTCACATTGTTGTGTCGGTTAAAAGGTGACCCCGCGCCGGTGGTCGCATCCGGTAGTGGCAACTCCTCTCGGTGCTAGGGAAAAAGGTGGTGAGGGTGGAGAATGAACGGAGGAAAATACTGCTGGCTAGTGGTGGAGGGGATGATGGTTGGTTGGCTGACGGTGGTGGGGTCGTTCGGTATGATGCCGATGGTGAAGGTGGTGGAGGTGGCGGAGGTGGCGGAGGCGATCGACGCGTCGAACGCAAGAAGAGAATCAGTTCGCTTAGTTCGCGCGCGGGGCCCCGGCGATTGGGACGGCCGACAAAACACGAGTTACAACGACGACGACGACGACGACGACGACCACGACCACGACGTCGGGCTGCACGGGTATTGAGGTCGACGACAAGATTCGCGATAGAAGCACGAGGAACGACCGACGTAAATCCTCGAGAACTTAACCTGCGACACTTTCAGTTTCGCGAACGCGCTTTCGAAAGCTCTTCAAGTAAGTCGGGCGAAATGTTTGATTGATTACTCCTTCGAATCGGCGAATCTCCTCTTCAAAATCTTCCGATTTGTCTTCTTGCGCTGCCGCTTCTTCTTCGTCTTCTGTGATCCATGGAATGTAACGAGGATTCTTCAGTGAGAAGCTGCAGTGTTGCGTGTCCGCGTGTGCAACGAAAATTTTATCGAATCGAATTGGCTTGATTCGACAGGATTTCACATCTTTTCACTTGGATATTTCGAAATCCGGTGTCGGTCATCGTGAGCATGAGCTGTTTAAGGATTTTCAAGGATACGCAGTAACGTCGTTCTCCATGATCCTCCTCTTGGATATCGAAGATTCTAAACTCGATTGCATCTTAAAAGAAGAAGTCGAGAAGTCAGCGAGAGGTGAAAATCAACGAAATCGAGTATTGCTTCTTTTCTTTAAAACTCTTGCTCTTGTAACCGGTAACACATAGGTACAAAAACGTACTACGAAGATTTCAAGATCGATCCGATGATTTTTTTGTATCCAGAGAAGGTCGATTGGAGATCGACAATATCAGTCTAATTAATGACAGGGAATTCGTGTGTAACCCAATACATGCATCCGTGTCAATGATCGACTGTGAGCCAGGATAATTAACACTCGCATCAGTTGTCACCAATGTAATTTGAACCCTTTGAAAGCTCGATCTCCAGTTGAATTACCTCTTACGTAATAGTTTGCCGAATACGAGCTGAGGAAGAGGAAGTGTTTAAACGGGTTAAAATCATTTAAAAAAGCAAGTGCAAGTGAACGAGGATAGTTGACGTTTGTAAACAGCCGTTCGGCGTCAGGAGGTGGACGGGACGGCAAGAATGGTAAAAGAGAAATGAGCCGTAAGACGTCATTCAAAATGGCGATAGACAGTGGCACTGCGAGATCCTATTGAAAATAATCGCGCATGCGCTCTCTCCGTTTCCGTTAAAGAAAAGTAACTCGTCGCACAATTTTCCATTCAAAATTAAATTTACAAGTGACGATCGCAAGGTTACTCTTTTTATATCATTTTTATTGTTTCTCGTATAACGACAGTCTCGAAAAATTTATAAACTTTATCGTCCGCCATATCTAATAACAATTCTTGACGAATCTCCAACGAACGTTTCATTCGTAAAAGTGTCGCCGAGTCTTGACGTTATTGCTGACTAATCTCTATGAGCTCGGTCGTCGACGAAGTGGACTGGTAAACTATTCGTAGACTACTATCTAGGTATCTAGGCTCGGTGTCCGATTATTTTTAGAGGACGTAACGTGAGGAGAGCCGTCGGTCGACGGTCGGTCCGTTCGTTTTCATATAGCGTCGGTTCCGTCGTTCCTATCGTTCCTTCGTTCCTTCGTTCCTTCGTTCAGTGGATGTTGCGTGTTCCGCGTGGGAGTCCACACTCCCCACCACGGCAATTCCCGAAGAACCCTATCTCGATGTAAAAATATCCGCATACCTTGAGTTCCATGAGATTTACGAATTCGGTGAAAACGCGCCTAGCCCCCGCACATATCACTCATTTGCTCAGTACTGTTATTTCTATGAGTCAAATTTCAGTAAACACCATAAGAATAAGAAAATAAGGCCCCAGTCACTAAAAAGTTCCTACAAAGAGAGTATGTGTCAAACTGGGATTCTCTTCACGCGATTTTTAAATTTCCACAGAAAATCAATCGGATACTCTCTTCAAAAACGGGGTAAAAATGATTTCTCATTGGATTCGTTCTTCGTCATAGCCAAGAGAAAATTTATTTTTTACAGTCAACATTGAATTTCTTATCACTAGGTTTTTATTGCTCACTCTAATGTACCCTACATCGCAGGCCTTTTCTCAAATGTCCCTTTCAATAATTTCTTCTCATTTTTACAAGCCGACACGATATTCGTCCAATTGAGAATTCTGTAAACAATCAGTTATCTACATTTATTTTTTTGAAATCTTATTAGAAACGAATTTAAAAAATTACTAAAAAAGCACGCGCTTGTTGGGCGGTTAACTGTCTATAAAAGCACAAGAGAAATGCCAGATGACGTAGAGGATGCAACTAACACCCCAAAAATTGCATCTCAAACGTCTTTGAGTCACTCCACAGAAATAGATATCCGACGGAACGTTAGATAGCGCAAAATATATACATAAATGCATTGCAGTTAGTAATTATAACTTCTAGGCCAAATAGCGCATTAGAAAACGTTTGTTAATTTAACATCCATTCTCTGTTATATCGACGCTGCCATCAAATGACTCTTCTGCCGGTATCTAAACTTCTCGACGGATATGCTACATAGATATTATACCCGTGACCTCCTGAGTCATCGTGGCACGTACCAAATTGTTTAATGGCTCTCATTTCGAAATTCTCCCTTCGGCCGAAACAGCAGACGCAGAACGATACCTTGACTCTGCCAAAGTTTCACTAGTGACAGGTTTAGCATCGGTTAAACAACGTTGCGAACGACAGGATGAACAGTAACATCAGTCTTACAGTTGTACTATCCGACGGCAACCTTAGGGCTGTATTTCATTGCACGACAATTTGCTACGTCCTGCCAATAACGCGCTGAAAAAGAAACTTAAAATAAGAAGCTTCTTTAAAATTAATAATCAATTTTTATTATCGATATATAATTCGTATCGACTCGACGGATCAAAGATCACTTTTCCCATTCATAAAAATACGATCTGAAAATAGTCACTGGCTATTTTCAGCCCCTAACACGTTCTCATGAGACACGGACTCTGATTTAGGTGACTGCCAACGACTTCATCAGATCGAACAGTCAGTGAGGATGACACTGTCGTAACTTCTATTTACAATTAGCTTAATTGCATATTACTTTTTTTTTATTTATCGACACGTAACTATACACTGATGCATCGACCTCTTTTATTGATCTTATTGGCTGAGTCTCATGCGCGAAAATCATTAGTGACAATAGATGCTTTGGTCACTACGGTATTATTGCGTCATACGAACTGACAATTAATTAGTCAATTAAATAATTATCTTATAGTTTTTAATTATTAATTAATATTCACAATATATATTTATTCGTGAGTGAGAAAGAATCTACTATGGGCAATGCAAAAGACGAAGAAGAAGAAGAACAAAATGCTTAAGAAATAATAGAAAATAACAAAAAATGTACGTAATTGCATTGCAAAAAAATGCAATGAAAACGAAGAGAAGATCAAATTTAATCGGCGGATGTCGCATTACGAAATTTCTAAAAGAGGAAGAAGAAGAAGAAGAAAGGAGAAAATTCGAAGGAGTCATCAGACGTAAATAAATTAAAATGGGGATGTCTAGTGATAATAATAAGAGTAATGGGAATAAAAATCGGGAATGCGAACAGCAACTACGGGGTGCAAACAATTCCGAGAATGTGTGAGGCTACTTGCCAAGTCCTTACCGTGACGTTATAATACTTTGTTACGTATCCGCCCATGAGTCCGTCCGTTCCCCTTTTCACATCTGTTGGACGCCATTTAACGTAGACGAGATGTTTACGCGGTTTCAATGTCCATTGTAGAAATGGCAACTGTTCCTTGTGAAATCTTTTCGCTTTATTGACGCGCTTCCTCGCCAAATTGAAAACTAACCTAAGTTTTTCAAGCCGGTAAACGCCAAGAGTTTTTTCCGAGGATTCTGCTTAACGTCTATATAT
>JASANN010000517.1:1047828-1103036 GCA_031762395.1 Calameuta pygmaea | reverse complement strand
TACAGTTTCAACGGAAATTTTTAAATATAAAATTTTTCTAAAATCATAATTTTTCTTAATGATAATTTTCAAATTCGGCAGGACACCGCGTGGTTGAAATTAAGATAAATAATAAAAGGTGAAGTGGTACTCACACCGTTTGCTTTTGCGACCTACATGCTGTTTCCATGGTTAGATGCCAAACATAATAACCGATTACCAAGATAACCATTGGACTATTTTCGAGCCAAGAGCCACATTAATAATAGAGGGCTTACGTCACACAATGGCCTTGGGTCTCGGAAAATATGTTTGATTGTATGTCACAACGTCTTTCGTCGGGGTGAGCGGAACTTGGTGATTTACAGGGGGCAAGGAGTGGGGTGCAGATTTGCCGATTTGAGGTAAATCGATCGAGAGATCGTTATTAGACCGAGGGAAGCCGTAAGGCTTCAATGGTGCCGCTCGGCGGTGCCTTTGTGAACTAAGGGAAGTGAGGATAAGGTGGAAGAGGACATTAAGACATTAGGAGAGCTAAGGCGATCGTACGAGAGACAGGAGGTTTTACAGGTAAGAGAAAAAATGTTAATTTATTTATATAACATTTTTATCGTATTATTCCAATTGAAAACTTTCATTACCTACACATTTATTGTTATATCCTCGAAATTTATATGGTTTTATCGATACAGAAATTCAGATTTATTAGCCAATTACAGAAATCAGACATGGTCTTACGGTTATACGCGTTTTTAGTTCAGTAGTTTAAGTGTTTCTAGAAATACGTATAGACTCAAATTTCAATTAAATTATGTCAAAATAATAATTCAAGCTAATATAGAAATCTGATTAATAATTGGCAAGATTTTGTGTGGGATGGTTTGAATCAATTCTGAAAAAAAAAAGAGAAATTGCGGAGGTGTCAGGACATGACGTGTGATCGTGTAGGTAGAAGAGGCACCCTTGTAAGATGGGGGTCGCCGATGACTTCGCCCCCAGCTTTACGCAGAAGCCCCAGCTGCGCCAGGAAGACGAGGGCAACCGGTTGATTTTCGAATGTCAGCTGGTGAGCTCACCGAAACCTGAGATATCCTGGTTCCGGGGTGAAACACAACTGAATGAGGATGCCAGGACAAACTTCAAAATTCAAAGTATAGGAACAAACAAGTTCCTCGTGGTGCTCGAGCTCGATGACGTCATCGAGACAGACGCTGGCCTTTACAAGGTCAAGGCCAAGAACAAGATGGGAGAGGTCGCCGCGTCTATCAACCTCAATTTTAGTCGTAAGTTTTCACAAAGCAGCCCTTACAATTTCGGGAACCTTTCTTTCCCCATCCTTTTCAAATCCAAAATCCTTTTTTTTCCACCTTATCCGTTACATCCGTGCATAGTAATTTTTTTAAAAATAGAATCACTACGTCATACCGTCTCTTCAGCGGATGGTGACTTATTGAACGGTTACAGTGGTTTAGCTCTTCAGTAAATTTTCGTTTAATTTAACAATTGTTTGAAACCAACTTTTTAGCTTTTAAGCTCCGATATGTGTTTACTGGAGGGTTAATTATGTTATTTCGCGATCGGCTTGTTTTGTAATCGCCATTTATTTTACAGCCGTGGATGAACCTAGGGAGAAGTAAGTTCGATGGAAAAATGCGATACTAGAGTTCGACGTGCGATAATGGAACTTTTGTCTCGCTTTCTTTTTTTTTAATTCTTATTTCTCTCTTTATCTCACTCCTCCTTATACACATACTAACGTCCTGCCGCAGTCGTTACATTACCTCTATATTGTTTTTATTCTTTCTTTATGATCCTGTTCTTTATTTTTATCGTCCATTTCACATTTATGTTTTTAGCTGCCGAGCAAGAAAAAGAACGGTGAGTCACCCCTGGTTCGCGGACGCTCTCTCGTTACTCGTGAATCTTTTATTTTTGTTGTCGCGTACATACGTATATATGTATATACTGTTTACGTCTTCGTTTTTTTTTTATTGTGAATCGTTATTAATTCAGTGTCATCAAATTCCTTTGTACTCGGGTCATCCCCGTAGACTGGAATTACTTTTTTCCTTCAATGTAAATATTCGTACCCTCTCACAATTTCATATATCGACACGACTCATCCGCGAGGTTAAATTTTTCGATCGACGAATGACAAAATTTTCGAATTTGAGCAAATCGAAAATTTATCATTCTCCGATCGGATAGGTGTTCTCGTGAAAGTTTATGAATTTATTATACGTATCTTTTCTGAAATCCTTTATTTCTTAATTTCTCTTTTATTTTCTCCCGTTCACGTTTCTATTAATTGTCTGGACTAATTGCACATTCTTCTTTCCATACTTCGAGCTTGAACACAATAATGAACTTTGATCCTCGTAAAAATATCAAAGCGTTTTTATATCCTCTAATATTTGCACGCGTTGTGATATTTTCATTTGTCTTGTCGTTCTAACGATTTTCTATCTGTGTAACTTGTTTTTTTTTGGATTCTCTTGAAATATCATCTAACTCGTATTTTTCTGTTTTTGTGCTTAACAACCGCGAAAATGTCTAAACCTTTCGTTGTTAAGTCACGAGGTGGATTCGGCGTTTGATGCTTAGGCACGCGTCAATTATACACAGCCAAAAATAGTCGATACGGAATCCTCGTTATTTTTGGCTACCGCAGAGCCATTGCGTCCGATAAGAAACTTCTAAGCTCTTATAGTTTCCTTTACTCTTAGCAATACCGACTTACCTGCACGGGCGTCGATGGTCTCCAACCACCCAGGTTTCTTGTCAAGATTAGAATTTCAAAATTCCATGAAACATCCAAATTACTTAATTAGCATAAATTTTAAATTTTATGAAACAATTTTCACATTTAGGCTTCATAGCAAATAAATTGGTTCTTCGTTTTTTGTTTTGCTACTCATGGTACTCAAATTTAATTCTGAACACCTTTTAATCTGAGGATATACCACATAATTCATTTATACGTATAAGAGAAAGCGTTTTATCGTACATATAATTTGTTGGTTTATATATATATATATCATTTTGAAAATCGAGATGCACAAGAGATGAAAAAAATTTGATGGCTACGTGTAGACGTGAGATTAGCCAATCAGGAGAAGGTGCTACTAGGCAATACAACAGCTGCAGCCTACTTCTCTAAACTTAGCGCAACGTGCTCGTCCGACGCCGCTGACGTTCTCGATTTTGGAAGCAGCCGCGCCGAGGAAGTCTGCCAACCTGGAACCATTTCGCTGCTACCAAATTTCAATAATGGTTGAACAACCCTGTAGTCTATGAAAAAGTGTTTTTACTTTATTCGTTGTAAAAATTTGTCACTTAGGATCCAGGTTCGATTTTATTCTCGAAATGTAAAGAGATTTATACGCGTGGAGTAAAATTTTTCGAAATTCTTTGAATCTTGTATATTGATAACAGGAAAGACCGAATCCACCTATACTCGTAACAAGGCATGACCGCATGGTCTTTAGCTGCGAAAATTGATGCCAGCAATGTCATAATGAATAATTTTCTTTCTATCTGACAGACAAATCGACGGTATTGCACCGACTTTTGCAAAGAAGCCCGCGATAAGACAAGAGGACGATGGGAAGAGATTACTTTTCGAATGTCGTATCACTGCTGACCCTACGCCTAAAGTTTCGTGGTTTCACAATGGGAATCTCGTGAAAGACTCGTCGAGGCATAAGGTAATGAGAATAGAAATAATATAAAGAAAATTTTAAGAACTTTTATGGCATTGACGGTAATTAAAAAATCATTTAATATTTCCAGCTGACCGTGGACAAAGACGGTCATTCGTACTTCGCGACGTTGGAGATCAAAAACGTGACTGTTGAGGATGCTGGAAAATACAAAGTCACCGCGAAGAACGAGCTGGGCGAGTCAAACGCGACGATATCCCTCAATTTTGACAGTAAGTGTCACGTCTGGCTGATTGGGATTGTGGGAAAATGATAAGAGAAACGAGAAAACGATAGTGAGAAAAATTTTTTAAAACGTGGGAGCGAGGATTGAAATATCTTTTGAAAATTTGAGATTATAATTTCACTGAAATTCGGGATGTATATCGAATCGTCGACCTTAAACTTCACCTCCGCCTCCGTCTACGCCGGGGCTAACGCAGGTCAAAAGTTACGAAGACGCGGTCAGGCATTCCTTCGTGTAATTCGAGTCACGATATACAGCCCGATTAATTGAATTCCCTTCTTTTTTTTTTTAAAAAAAAAGAAGCTCGACAATAATCGTTAGATATCAGGAAGAAAAGAATAACCGAGTACCGCTGCTTAAATGACGTATTAATTTCGTTGCTTTCCATGCACCAATCTAAGGCGACACCCACACGATGTATGTACAATATTAATATCAAATACTTGGGCAATTATATCGATTTTAATTAAGATCGTCAGAGACGCACGTTTAATGTATCTAATATTAATCGGGCCGTGGAATTGGTGCATAAAGAGCAAACGCAAGTTGGCCTGACGCTGACACGCTTCATTAGGTTGCTGCAATGACTTTTTTTTTCTCATTGTTAATCACAACTGTTTGTAGTGTGTTACGTTTAAAAAAAAAGGGTTTAAGAGTTTTTAATGTCGTCCGTGGATACGCACACACATGCACATAAATATTTGTACACTCACAAAAAATGATTAATCATTGAAATATTGAGTCATCAATATTCCAATCTACATTTAAAATAGTCGAAGAACTAGAGTAAAAGAAAACCTGACAATTTCAATGAAGCATCCAATGAGATTGTATGTTTCACAATAACACACATAGGACACACATGCCTTTGCAAACCGCAATAGAATAGCAGAACGCTTGTGCATTATTGTGCGGTGTTCCGTTTTCACGTCTAACTCAGATACGAATCGTGGCCTTGGGGTTTTGGGTTTTTACCTTTGGGTGGGTCAGTTAGAGCCTGAACGACATATAGATAGATAACAGGTACATCACAGAGTATGATGAACGGATGTCAGCAACCTAAGGATGTCAGTCGAATAGCCAGGGCGATGTTAAGCGGTAGATATCGGTTGGGTTAGGATGACGTCAGGATCACAGAGAGAATTGGACGCAGTTACACGTGGCTTGGATGGCGGTGGTGATGACGATTCCTGAGGTTAGTTCGGTATGGGAATTGAGGGTGTTTATGTGAATATAGGCGACGAGGCTCCCGTGCCCGAGGATGGTATCAAACCGACCTTCACCGAGAGACCTGTCATCAGGCAGTCTGACGACGGGAACACGATCACGTTCGAGTGCCGGTTGGTTGGGGATCCCAAGCCCACCGTAAAATGGTAAGAGTCGTTGTCCAGGTACCGTTTCGATAATGCCAATTAGAGAAAAGATGCTTTCGAGGCATCGGTCGCGTATTCTTCGTATCCACTTTACTCATCTCGAAGAGATGCTAGTTGAGAAACAGAGAGTAACCGATCCCGGACAGGTTTCATGGGAAAGACGAGGTGAAGGAGGGAGGCCGTTTCACCACGTCCCTGGAACAGGACCAGAAGCTCTATTACCTGGCCAGGCTACAGATCACGAACGTGGCGAAGGCTGACGGAGGCGAGTACAAAGCAGCGGCGAAGAACAAACATGGCCAGGGCGTCGCGACGATTAATCTGAACTTCGAGGGTGGCGACAAGCCAAAGTACGCAGGAATAGAAGTTACTCCCGACGTCCTTCACTACACGCCGACCGCATTATCTGATCCAACGTTCCCTGTATTATTTTTTATTATCAAAGTATCCTTAGGATCCGTACTCTCATCAGGGATGTCTCTTCTGTACCCGGTGAACGCGGTCGGGGTCTAGTGAAGGGAAGTTGCGACTTAGATCGCGTCTCCCTGGTCTTCCTCACGAAAGAGTCTTACTTCCCGATAGAATACCCGACGGAAAGCCACCGCGTTTCCCGAAGAAACCAACTATCCGTCAGGAGGGTGACATCCTTATTATGGAGTGCATCCTGGAGGCTCATCCGGTACCGGATATCACGTGGTACCAGGGAAACAAGGCTATCGCTGATAGTCCACGTGTTAAGATGTCGCGCAAGTCTACCGGAAAGGATACCTATTTACTTTCTCTGGAGATCTCAAATCCTACCAAGGCAGACGGTGGGAATTATCGGTGCAACGCATTTAACAGCTACGGCGAGAGTAACGCTAACATCGCTCTCAACTTCCAAGGCAAGTCGGCACCGAGAGCATCAACATCTTTAGTTCAGCAGGAGACTTTTATAATCGTTATTCGATCTTATATTCTTCTTATAATTCTTCCTTAATCTTATAGTTTTTTTTTTTATGAATCAATATCGCGACTCGCGGACGGTTTAGGGTCGATATATTGGGATTCGCGAGAATTTTTAGGTTTTTTTTTTTGATACGGTAAGTGGACCCCAAGAGGTCTCTAACCAAACACGTGAAGTCTTTGTCTTCGCTTCTGTGTTCGTTGTAACGCCTAACACCGCCGGTAACAAAAATTTTTGATAATTTCAAGAATTATCGGTCCCCCCTCGAATTTCCAAAATTCTTTATTATGCTCGTCAATCGATTACTAATTATGGATCGTTCCAAGGTGCAGATGACGGCGCAGGATTCGCACCATCTTTCATCGAGAAGCCGCGTATAATACCAAACGATAGTGGCACTTTGATTACAATGAAGTGCAAGTGCAAGGCTAAACCAAAGCCCGACGTCACATGGTTCCGTGGTACCACGGTCGTCAAACAGTCCTCGAAGATCACTATCAAGACGAGCGATATTGAAGAGGACGTATACGAACTTATCCTTGAAATTAAGGTCAGTTCAGTGAGATTCAGCTGATGAAGATTCTACAGAAAGATTATTTTGCCTGTATATGATGATACTAAATGATATTTTCTATTTTCTAGGATCCGTCAGGCCCCGACGGTGGCACCTACAGGTGTCATGTGAAAAACGAATATGGCGAAAGCAACGCCAACTTGAACCTCAACATCGAGGCCGAACCCGAGCCCGAAGGAGATGGACCCACGTTCGTGGACAAACCACGAATTCAGTCTGAAAACCAGGGCAAGCTCGTCATCATGGATTGCAGGGTAAAAGCTGCACCCAAGCCCAATATTGTTTGGACTCGTGCAGGTCAGGTCGTTAAGGAGTCGTCAAGGATATCCATCAGCATCACCAAGGAGAAGGAGGATATTTATTACATCAAATTGACTTTGAGTGACCCTGGAGCAGAAGATTCTGGTCTCTATAAGTGCAACATTAAGAATAACTTGGGAGAGCTCAACGCTAATCTTACTCTCAATGTTGAAAGTCAGTATCAATTTATATTGTTCTAACTTTTGATTTTTATTGAGTCCTCATTGTATTCACGATGAGATACTCTTGGCTTTCAGTTGTACCTGTCATCAAGGAGAAACCTAAGGTCATCAAAGTCGTAAAGAAGAAGACTGTGATCGTAGAGTGCCACGTGCTCTCTAAGTTCGCACCAGATTGTACTTGGTATAAGGAAACCAAGGCCGTTAAGCAGGACAGTCGACACACTGTTCACGTCGAGAAGATCAAGGAGGTCGGTATTGCGCAATAAATTAATTAATATAATTTTAAGGAGTAACAAGGATAACAGAAAATTTACAAGGGCGAATTTATTCGTAGGGTGAGTTTGCGGTGAAGCTGGAGATCGAGCAAGTATCGGTTGCTGATAAAGGTCAATATAAGCTGGTGGCAAGGAACGAGAAAGGAGAGGCTACCTCTCAGGTGGTGGAGATCACTGAGATACCGGATGAGGGCGGCGACAAGCCCAAGTTCGCTTCTGGTCTTAAGTCGATCGTTAGTATTTTTCTTTGATACCTGTACAAATTTTTTCTCCGTATCTTTGATGTTTTGAAATTTTATGTTATAAATTGCCATTTTTAGACCGTGGAGGAAGGCAAATCCGTCGAATTTTTGGCCAGCCTTTCTCAACAGGATAGGAAGGTCACTGTAACATGGTACAAGTAAGTGTTAATAAATGAATATAAAGTAATAAAAAATCTTCGAAAAAATGTTTGCAATTTTCGATCAATATCGACTTTATCTTTGTATTTGTAGAAATTCGTCGGTGATTAAGTCCTCCAAGGATGTTAAGATAACTTTCAATGGAACAGATATGAGGCTCAGCATCTCGTCTGTGACAAAGGAGTTTGTTGGATCTTACAAGGTCGTCGTCAGCAACGAGTTCGGCAAGGATGAATCGTCAGCCGAACTTATTATTAAGGTAATTCTTGTACAATTTATGAAATGCTTAACTATATTTCTGAAAATCGTCATTGCGTGTACGATCATTTTTAAAGTTCATTACTATTCTCCAAGTAATATCGAGCAACAAGGCTGATCGTCTTCTTGTATTATCTATCAATTTGTGTTTACCCCAAAGAAAAAACGTTTGTTCAAATGTTTCTTTTACTGTTATCAATAACCAATTTCGTATCTCCAAATTTTACCCCCTTAAATATTACTTGTATCGAACCTATGAACTTGTCGACATCCAAATTCCATGTTAAATGTCGCATGCCCCCCATGACCCAATTACAGGAAAAGAAGGAGAAGAAGAAGGAGGAAGAGGAGGAGAAAGAGAAAAAGAAGGTGGAGGAGAAGAAAAAGATTGAAGAGGAGAAGAAGAAGGTCGAAGAAGAGAAGAAGAAGGTTGAAGAAGAGAAGAAAAAGGTTGAAGAAGAGAAGAAGAAGGTAGAAGAAAAGAAGGAGAAGGTAAAGAAGTCACTGACCTTTCCGATAAGAGTAATAATCATTCATCTTACTCGCGTCTCCACTTCACTAATCATTCATCAACTTTTTCTTAATTATCATTTGTAATTAATTTTATCCGATGCATGAAGTAATTAATATTTAACAAGACGATTGCCTTCGAAGAAATAGAAATTTATCGATTCCACATTAATGAGGAGTTGAAGATACATACGTTTGAAAAACTTCCGTCTTATCACTCAGATTCTGAGCGACGAAGAGGATGAGGAACCGGTGAGTGTAGTAGAGTCCAGTACCGCGGAACCTATCGTCGAAGAACCAGAATCAGAACCCGTTTCTCAGGTTGAGGTACACATGGACAACACGAAGTTACACACATTTTTTGTCTTTGTTTTTTTGCTCGCTAGAGTTGCGAAAGACTTTTTTGTCACAAAACTTTTACCTTTTTTTTTCTCAACATTTTTATCTTTTTTTTGGTTGCCTGTTCTCGCCGGAGCTTAGGAAATTTTGAGTTTTATTATAGCCTGCACCTTGTGAGCTTCTGGCGATGACGGCTATACGTATAAAATCAAAGCTTCGTTCAAAATCAGCTTAAATTTGTTTTTTTTTCCTTTTGGTTTTTTTTTTATGTGCAATGGAAGCACATATTATACATAACTGTGACCTTCTCGTATTTCTATTTTTAAGGATATACCGGATTTGCAAGCAAACGGTATCGACAAACCAGATTCAAAGGTAACACACACCACATATCTTTTTTTTTGACATTTTTTAAGTGCGAAGAATGGCACTCAGTCACACAGAACACTTACACTCATTTTTTGACCTTTGACCTCGATGTGGACATTTAGATGTTACTCTTGATATGAACTCTGTAGGATTATTTTTCTTCTCTTTTGTGTTTAATTCACTTTAGCTTTGCGCACAATCTATTATCGTTGTATATTGCTGACTGTGTTATGTGTTTTGATCCGTGGTTATGATCTTCCACAGATAAATTATGATTTTCAATATATCATAGCAGAGAATTTTTGAAGTAGCTTCTGAATCGACTAAAAGGATTTAACGGTGCTGTTTCTTTCCATGCCTATTTTTAAACAACGAATATTGTGAGAATGCCTATAGTAAGAATTAGGATAAGAATTTTATGATTTCAACAGAATTTATATTTACTCATGTTTACCAAATCAATGTATATCAATTTCTGTTTTAAGAAAATTGTTCATTGATATTATTAAGATGCGTTGTAAATTTTGTCATATAATTTATATATAGTTTCGTACAAAAGATTAATTTTGTATTTTATTTCATTTCAGAAACCAGAGCCAAAGGTGAGTGAAATATATCGAACAAGAAGTTATTTGGTAAAGTATTTGATGAAATTTCCGAAGGACGCTTCACGCTTCTTTTTTTTTTTACTCTATGAATCTTTTAATTGATATTTTACTAAGAGAATTCAAAAAAAGATTCATATAATTTACATAACGCTTAGCCTTTATTATATACTGATAATATGAAAGCTTTTAAACGCTTTTGAGCGGGATTGAGAATTAGAATTTTCCTGCGTGTCTTTGCGGATGCTTAATTTAACATGAATACAAATGTAACTCGTATTATTTCATTAAGTTATGTTTATTTTGCTTTTATCTTATTTCCTTACTGCGCAACGTCTTAACGTGCCAATTTATTTTCAGCTTGCCCATGGTCTGCTCATTTCCTTCTACTTTTTATCTTTAGCTTATTTTCATTCATTTCGTCAATTTACATTTTCCGTTACAAAGGAAGTCTGAAAAATACTTCACAAACATTCCAAACTTGTTATATCACTGCAGAAGCTGGGTTCCAATTTGCCTGAAAATTTCTATGAAATATCCAGTCCTTTAAATGTTTGCATTATATATTTTCCCAATTATTATTTGTCTATTCATCCTACGAGGCATACGCTGCATGTTTTATGTTGTTAAGATTTGATTGTGTGATTTCTTGTTTTCAATGTAATTTCTTTCTGCCTTTTTTTTTCTTATTGCAAACATTTATATTACGACTGACGAAATATTTGTGGATATATACAGAAGGAAGAAGTCAACAACGTCGAAAAGATAGAGGAGAGAAAGTCTATCAAGGTAAGATCTTCGAAAATACATACATATTCTTGCTTAATAACGATTTTCATAAATATATTTTATTTGTAGAAGAAGGTAGAGAAGAAGGAGGAAGAAAAGAAAGAGCCTGAAAAGGTAAATAACTTGGCAACCATTATTATTTCTAATTTTCAAGTCAATTCAATAGTTTAATGTATTTCCTATTTTGATGTTGCTTATAACAACGTTTATTGTATCAGGTGAAGAAGATCATTAAGAAGAAGGAGCCTGAATCTAAGGAGGTAAAAATTGTTCTCATTTTACAGGATATAATGCAGTATATTTATTTTTTTTCAAGAGATCAAAAATTTTCCACAAATAGACTTCAAACTAATTCAACCTGTTCTTATTATAGGCTTCTCGCGAAACCACACCTAAGCCAGAGAAGACGATAGCCAGCCGCAAACAATCTGTCACTAGAGTGAGTTTCATAAAAAATGTTTTTTTTTTTTAATAATCCTAAAAATAAATTACGACTTAATGCAACATATACTGTTTTGATATTAACCAATGTGCAGGTCGAGGAGCTTAGAACTGAAAGTCGTCGCAGCTCTCTTGTCACTACACAGGAACAGGTACTTTTTTTTTTATAAAGAAAAATGAATCCAAAAATACAACATTCTAAAACTTGTATATACTTTCCCCACACACACAGATCACACAAGATGGTACAAAATCACCAGAGCGTCGCACCTCTGTGCATAAGGTACATGAACACATAAACCAATCACAGACAAGACATTTTTTAAAGAGACACATGAATCATCTTCTGACATTCAAATATTCCAATATTATAATTATATTGTCTATTTTAAGACGTGGACTCACTAAAAATGTTATTTAAACCAAATTGTTCAGGTGGATGAAGAAGTGAAGACAGAAAGCCGTCGATCATCCATCGTGCAAAAGAAGTCTACCGTTGAAAAGGTTTGTGGCTTATATATATTCTTTTTTTTTGTTTATGTGGTGAGTAACTATTTTTTGAACAACATTATTTATGTCAGACTTTTGCTAATAGAAGTCCTATTTATATAACTGATGACAGTGATAGATTTTTTTTGTGAATAATAAGCATAATGTTTTCGTACGAGCTACTTGGTACAAAACTTGAAGCTTTTGTGTATAAACCTCAAGATGTTAAGATACAGAAAACACAATTACCTTGACACACAAATTACGTTTTGTTTTTTTTGGATAGAAACTTTTTCATAATGATGAACTAGCGTTGTAACTTAATAGGAATTTTTTATTTTTAAAGGGGATGATTGATTCTTTTTTTATATCCATTATATTTTTGATCGTTAATTTTAGAAAGAGGAACCTGTCCCTAAACCTAAAACAACTCTTGGCAAACCAGAAGAACCCAAGGTACACGAAACACTTACAATACACTTCAAATTTCATCGGTTTAATGAACATGTTAGAAAATCTGTATTTATAAATTTTAGAAAGAGGAACCAGTTCCGAAACCTAAAGACACCCTTGGTAAACCGGAAGCACCCAAGGTACACAAAAACGTTACATTCACCAAAATACTACTATGTCACAAAGCAAATTACAGTTACACTCTTTATGTCTAATCATGCCGTACTATTGTTATTTACCACAATCTACATGAGACTTGATCTAATCACACTCGGATTCCTAATTTATAGAAGGATGAACTCACCCCAAAACCCAAGGCTACACTTGGCAAACCCGAAGAGCCCAAGGTACACAAAACAAAATACATATACACAATTATTGCAATTCATTACATTTTTCATTTATTATTCACAACAAGTGCAGCTACACTATACACCGTTGCCTTTTAAATATAAAGATAGTTGACTGTATTTCGTCTGCATCCTAATTGCATACATTGTAAGTTTGTTACATTAACATGTACGTTTTTATTTTCTTGCAGAAAGAGGAGGAGACGAAGAAATTCGGTCTTAAAGCAGGCACAAAGGTATTATCTTTAGCGATAGCACAATATTCAAAATTTTTAATATCTTTCGTCTTTATATTAATGTATAAAATGAATTTGCTCTTTTTCAGATTGAGGAGGAAAAGAAGACACTCAACAAGATCGAACTTAAGGTGAGCAAATATGATCTGTTTTCATCAAATAAGATTTTACTAATGAACATCAAGTGGCTGTCTATGTTACATAGAATTGTTGATAATCGTTGGATTTATTTATAAGAATATTATTACTTCCTTATTGAAATTTTTAAATCAAGATGATTTAGAATAATGAGAATATATTAATGTAGCCGCAGGGAAGTGAGCCAGAGGCCAAACCGAAACTACGTAGACCACCGAAAGAGGAGATAAAAAACGAACCCTTCCAATCGATCCAGCTCAAACCCGTTGCCAAGAAAACAAATCAGCCTCAGCAGGCTGAAAATGGCACGGTTGTTGAGCTCAAGGTATTCCTGACAATCAGAAAGAAAATGATCCGCCGTCATCTTTCTGATGCTCTATGCTCGAAAAAAAAGCTGTCCATTTCTTACTCTTCTTTCTTCTCTCTTACTACTCACTTTTGCTCGGATGGACACTGTCATAGTCTTCTTAATATTTTTCTATCGTCTTTCGTGACTTATTAAAATTTTTCTTCTTATCTATTCTATTTCTTTTGTTTATTATTTATCATTGTCTTCTTAAGTTTTCTTTCACTTTTCTTTCTTCTCGATCTTCTTCCAGTTTCATATTCTGATTCATCGTAGAATAATATATAGTTCATCGATCAAACAATTCATCCAGTATCTAAACTTTAATTATTTTTCTAATCACTTACCATTCCTTTTCCTTTTCTCTTTTAATTTATCAACTTTTCTCTGGTCTACTTCTTCATATTATATTCTACATTATACTATTCTATACTATTCTAGTTTGCTGATGTGTTAACGAATGTCAGAAATTCAAGAGGATTTCAGACACCTTTATTCTTATCTAATTCGATTTTTTTTTTTACTTTCTGTTTCTCTATCTTTCTCTGTTGAACTATTGCACAGTCTTAATCTACATACGTGTTTATTTCTTTGTTTTTATTGCTAAACTATGTCTCTGTATGATTCTACCATTATAATAAGGCGCATATGTAACATATACTCTGTCTTCAAAATATTCTCTAGCATTTACTTTATCTTCGCAGCTGCTGTTCTTCTCTATAGTTATGACACTCTTCGAACTCACTGTATAACGATTCTTGCTAACGATATACTTCATCAGGCCACTAAAAACTGCTGGGGATATGTACAACATCGATATCTGTTTGTTATCTTGTTATATGTGAACTCTACAGAAGCTCTATATCTGCTGAACAATTGCCATTACATGTATAAACTTACATCACTATCAATATATTACACATACTTTACGTTCACTCTAAGCCCAATCTATTTGTACATTGCGATGCTAGGACGCTACGACTATTCTTCCTATTCTTCTTATTCTTCTTCTACTTGTAACAAGCTGGAGAATCAACGGCATTACTAAGCTCAGTCTTTGCAGTAACAGCTGTCTGGCACTATCAATCAGCTAATAGAGTAAACTAACGAATGACATTTTCTACAGAAAACCGAAAAGAGTGAGAAGCTCGAGACGAAGAAGATGAAAAGTTCTAAGGCCGCCAAAGAGAGTAGCTATGAGCTTCCAGAAATTCCAGACTACGAAAGGGCCGTCCTGGAGAAGCCTCAGGAGTTCGACTTTGGCGATCATGTACCTCGCGACAAGACCAAACTCGACAGACCCGCCACTCAGGTAAAGAAAATTATCGAAGCATTTATAAAATAGATAGACCACTGACGTAATTTCTTCTTTCATAATCCTTCCTGGGATCTGTAGAAGTTTGACTCGAAGGTGAGTCCATAGTTATTCAATTTTTCTTTGCTATTAATGTTTGCTCGCAATCGCTGCTTAATCCTCTGCTTCAGACATGCAACGTGTGGACATGTAATTGGCGTCCATTCCTCGGCTTCGCAACGCTTCTTTACAGAGAAACCGGCCGATTAGTCAGATAAACGTGTCCACGGTTGAGATATTACACTCATATTCCTGGCCAGTCATGGATATAATCGCTGTTCCAAATCTTGAGGCCATTTGGCAAACGATGAATGCTCCTCATACAGAAACTATTTTCGCGAGGGGGCCGTTTTCGTATTACGAAAACGTCCCGCTATTCTTGGGAATAGTTTGCGCGAGGCGTTCGACTAACGAGAGTAAAGATTCGGCTGAGTGCTGCGCGAAGTACGCTTTACCTCTCTTGTCGAGATTCGCACTGATTCTGGAAACGAGGTCGGTGACTCTTGCTTCAATTTTTTTTTTCACGCTGATTTCGCTCTGCAATCGCTTCCGTCGCCTTGCTTCACTTTGGAATTCTTTTGACCGAGCCCGTCTTTATATCTTCAATCTCGACTTCGCAGCCGAAGCTACCAGAGATCAAAGCACCGGAAGCGCCGAAGATCGAAGTTATCAAGGACGCCACACCCGCCGGTAGTAGGAAAGGTTCTCTCGCTCCAGGAAGCGGAAGTAACAGCCGAAGAGGCTCCCTCATTCCGCCAGAGGAATTGGGTCGTAGACCCAGCTTGCTCATCAGTGACGAGGTATGTTACGTAGACATGGATGACCCTCGCAGGTATATTGACTGCCAGGTCGACTGGGTTCTTTTCACTGCCTGGAAGATGATCATTCGAATCCACCACTTCCAGGTGTTCGATTGTTACGCTTACCAAGCAATGAATCGGCTTCGGTAGTCCTTGTTTTTTTATACATACGGCATTTAAAATTAGACCTTAGAAAGAATAGATAGAACTCTTTATCGTGACCCCAGTGATTTGCAGTTTGGTTTCGTAGTAAGTGAAGGGATATAGTGAATTGCCCATTTGTGGTGCTCTCCTGACTTGAGACTATTTCCCTTTGTTTTTTTTCCACCCCTTAGATCTTAGTCAGTGTCACAGAGATATTTGAAATGTTGAAATTAGAATAGAGCCCGTCGTAGCACGGCCCAGCTTCTGCCCTGTATGCACCCTACACCCTGTGACATTTATAAAGCAACCCCTATATTGCGTCCAACATCAAAAAGATCCCTACACTATGACCCTTGACCTCCTCGGACCTGACGACATATTCATTCGCTTAATTTCTCACCACTGTTACATCGCGTACGCGGAACACGTAGAATTTCATTGTGCCAAAGTATTAGCAATGAATTTCCAATATTTACTGACCATCTTTTCAGGCTCTAGGCTGACGACAGTCACGGGTCTAGCTACTACTGATAACAGATCGTTCCTAGTCATCTACCTTTTCCAGATTATTCTACAGGTCTCTACTGTCGCAGAATCGTCATGTTTAAACAACGCAGTCAACATGTAACGAAGGACCGCGCGTGACATTAACCGATTTTTCCGATCTCGTTTGTATCAGAAAGCTTGTCTTTGGAGAAAAATCTATTTGGGACTATTAATAAGATCAATTTACATATATGTATATAGAGTCACTCGATGACGATGTTGGCAACGCTTATTCCTCGGTCTAATAATTCCGTATGTTAATGTTATTGCAGCTTTGTCCTTGGTTACTTGGAATATTCTCGCTAGGTACTTAAATGATTCTCAATGACAGTACTTAAAATGTCCTCGTTGATAAGTCTCGCTATATTTTATATAACCTCGATCGCGTAACGCCACATTTACACGCTTTAGAACAAATATTCTTATGCATACAAAAAATTCACGCGTACATGTACACATTTCATACAGTATGAAATACTTATTGATCGCGTAACAAGACACGCTTGTACATAACGGTTTGGTCCATAGGAGAATAGGAAGCTGCGACCTGGTGAGGTGGTGGATGACCGCAAGGTGAGAATGACAATGAAGATAGGAATGTCTCGTCTATGCAACTTGCGGCTAGAACTTGCTATAAATATTTCATTTATCTATTATGACTTTTGACATTTCACACGATCATAGAGAAAATTCGGACAGGGAGATGCATCGTCTGGTACGAAGGTTTCTTCGTTATTTTTTTTTTTCAATTAAATTATAACGGATATAGGAAACTATTTCTTAAGCTAAGTAGAAAGGGTCAAGCATTAGTCAGACGCCGTTCTCCCTGTCTGACTCTATTTTGCTGTACACTACTTCATCTACTCACTACAGGCTTAGCGCTGTTATTATTGAGCTAATGCGTTTCGTTTTGATATTATCGGATGATATTTTTATATTTTTGGAGAATGGATTTTTGAAATTTTTAAATTTTTTACTTGAACCGACGTATGAGCTCCTTGATACTCGCTAGGGTTGCTACACCTGCACAACTCAAACTTATTTAACACGACATTAAGTGGCAAGTTTTTGTTTTTACAAATCTTGCCAGTTACTTGACAGCGAGGCGAATTTCTAAGATTCGAATGATTGATTTATTTGCAATAATCATAGTGATTCGTCTCGTGGTTATTAATTATTCAATCATTCAGTTTCTTTATAAACATTAATAATGTACAAGCAGTTACGGCGCACGTATAAAGTTGCATGCCGAGTCTGCATGCCGAAATCCCGTAATTACTCTCTACGAATTTTAATAGAAGATAATTCGACGTGTCCGAAGCTTTAAGTAACGTGCGTCAATTTTGAAGAAAAAATTGATCGTCATAAGAATTTTTAAACGAATTCGAAGAGAGGAATAAACGGACGGTAACTCCATCACGATTGGTTAGATTGATAACTGATAATCGTGATAACTAATTTGTAAGGGCCAGGATATGTACTCGTATAATTGCACTGTCGAACGGTATCGTTGTTGCGAGCACCAGAGAATCGTCTACCCTATAAACACTGCCCAGCCCTGTGTGAATGTCTATCCTTAAATCCAAAAATCCAAAAATCCCATTCGCTCGGCTCACGGACGAGTCATTGAATCATTTTCAAATCATTTCCGATTCATATGAAAATATTATCCAAGTCTCGTTTCCTCCCATAAAGGCGCATATTCATTATTGCTTTAAGATAAGAACGTAGTAGGATTTTTGAGTTTTTTTTATCTCACTGACACAAGAGCGGAGTGATTGGCTGCCAGTCCTTAAGGATATGGAAACATTCGTATTTATTCAAACTGAAATGCCCATGTCGATTATTTGCGAGAGAAATGAGATTATTGAAAAACATACAAAAGCTCACGCTCGTCTATGTGATTTTGTGCAGGTGGGAAAATTACGGCCCGGCGAGGTGTTAGACGCCAAGGTGAGATTTGTGTTCGCTATAACACAAAGCTTACCTGACAAAAAGTCATTATCTGCTATTTTTCTTCTACCGTACTTGCGTTCATTTTCACAGTTTATTTTTTTTTCCATTTGATTTTATTTATTTTTTTTGGCCTCTTCATTAATATAATCATCCATCTTTCGTTCGAGTCCCCTTTAATATATTTTATTCTTGCTGTACTATTTTTTTCTTCTTCTCTTTTTTCTTGCCACTGCCTCTCTTCTATTTTCGCTCTCACTGATTTTAATTATTGAATTTATCTCACACGAAGCATTTTATTACAAAAAAAAAAAAAAAACACGTGGCCTAGTCAACGTGCGACAATGACGTTTTTGCGATACGTCATCGTTCAAACGTTCGACCGCTTAACAATCATTAATAAGAACCATAATCAGTTCCATTCCAAAAGACAAAATCCATGACCACGACGTGAACGAAATACACTGATAATAATAATGATATTATTTTTAGCTAATATTTTTTGGAGCTGCTGCTGCTGCTGCTGCTGCTGTCGATTCCATCTCCATTATATCCAGTAACGTCGTCAGGGTTTAATCAATTATTCCCTGCCATGATTACTTTATAATGCCAATGAATTCCAGTTAATCGTCCTAATTGAACCTTTACAACACTTTACCTCTATCATTTTATTTTCTTTTTTTGACAAACAGATTAAAGCCGGCCGCCCTGGCGAACTACAGTCTGAGAAGCAGGTTAGCCACTGTACACATCTTTTCCGATTGTTATCTGTGTACAGCGTGTTTAGTTAGCAAAAGATAATTCACTACGTGTATATATAGAACATTCATGCAAATACATCGCGTGTACATAGTACCTTCGTGCTCACACATTAGATATCTGTCCAAATAGTTTTACACATAGAATCATCCGATCCTCGTACCGATTCGATGCACGACATTATTTGAAATATGGATGAAATTCACTGAGATGAAAAATGACTAACGTTATTTTATCCAGTGTTTCCTTCGTCCTCTTTAAAATTCTGTCTCGTATCGATAGGCCATGTATATAAATTCCTAAGAAAATTTGTAAATAATCCTAGAAACAGAGTAAAAGTAATATAAAGACTGTATAGAATCTTCGGATATCAGCTTAAATTTGTTAATTATATGTTATAATTATTTTTCGTTCCCTGTACAGGGGATCGTCATGTAAATAGAAAATCTGTACCTGTAAATAATCCTGAGCAAGTAGAATAGTCTTACATTTGATTGATCGACGTGTACAAAACGGCCATCTTGAAAGCTGTAAACTGCGCAGGACGTGAATAACGTATACATCCTCTTTTCAGATGTCCGCGACTCACACTTCTTGGTAACACTACATAACTACTTTCAGATATGAACCTCTCTTCCTCGTGGTAACGCAACAAACTGGAATAATTTATAGTTTAGCTCGTGCAGAGTAGTCGAGTAGTCGTTTATATCGCCACAAGAACCTCTTCGTCCTTATCCACCATGAATCAGCTTGCGCTACCTAACAACGCCATTATACATTTCTTTATTGATATTCGTACCATAAATTTTCCATTATACGTGTTCATTGTCATATGTTACGTTTCCTTTATGACGACTATCATAAACCATATACCCCACATGTATATGTATATCCTCAGAGACAACATTAAAACATAACCTATGTCAATACACCAGATACACAAACTCCAGGACGTTATCTATCCTGTGTCTCCTATTGTTTTTATAACATGTCCTGTATGTTTTCTAACACTATGTTTCAAAGGACTTCTTCGCAAAGCTCGCGATCGATTTTAATCGAATCGGAAGATCCTTGGATAAATCGCTCAGTCGGTTCTGCCATTCCGTTGTGTAGAGAATGACGGAACGACGGAATTGGACCGGCCAAACCTGAATATCTGCTGAATAGTACGTGCTAACTGCACGCCAAGCCTATTAATTTGTGTGTAATTGTTTGGTTTGTTAATCGGTGCTAATTTAGTAACCCCCCAAACACTAGTAAACCGTTACCAAACTCATTTCAAATGATAATCTCGAGTGAACGATGCGATATGTTGGATGACCATCAAAACGACGCTTATTTATTTTGAAGAATTCGACATAGAGGATAACATGAATTGGTAAGTCTGGATAAGATATTCCAGGTAGGTGGATTATGAGGGTCATTGACATCGTTCACTTGGAGATTTTTTTTGAAATTCCCGGAGAGGGGTTCTTGAACGTTTATTCTTCACAGCGGCGTCGTCCCAGCGCGGACGTCAGGAGACCCAGCGTGGCGGACTTGGAAAATAAAATCAACCAGCCCAGCACACCTCTTCGGGATGTCGGACCAGGTGGACCACCTCAAATTGTCGACGTGCAGGAGTCCTACTCCGCCGTGGAAGGTACTTTAACTAGCTAATGTTAAATATCAGATAGTCGTAGACTCTTGTCGTAGATTCAAGAATGTTTTTCAATTTTTGTCAGATTCTACGGCTTACCTCACCGTCGGCGTTGAGGGTAATCCAGCACCAACCTTCAAGTTCTACAAGGGTATTACCGAAATCATTGAGGGAGGTAGGTTTAAGTTCCTCACGGACTCGGAGACCAACACGATCACCCTCTGTATGAGGAAGACGAAACCCAACGACGAGGGTGTCTACAAGATCGTCGTGAGCAACATCCATGGCGAAGACTCTGCTGAGATGCAGCTTTACGTGTCTGGTAAGAATCTTATAAGGTACAATATTGTCAATGCGAAATAACATTTTCTTATATCAATTTTGTATTCCTAAACAGACGCCAGCGGTATGGACTTCAGGGCTTTGCTGAAGAGGAGGAAGTACCAAAAGTGGGGAAAGGAGGACGCCGATCAGGAGAAGGTGGACCTGAAGGAGGTGGAGAAGCCTATGCCAGCTCTGAAGAAAGTCGAGAAGGTACGTGATTCTTGGTCTTCTTTGATATCTAGGTGACAATATAGCTGACGCGATTTCTCGAAATTCGAGAGAGATTCAAATAATCTGTTCGGGAACGTGAAGTGACGACAGGTAAAATGAAAAAAGTTCGCTCGTTTTCACGATCGAACTTTATCAACATTGTCTTGGTTGTGATAATCGTTGCACCTTGTGTACGTGATTCGATGTATGTAAATATGTATATTTTGTATATGCTGTATATAGCGATGTAATATGTGGATGAGATACGCACGTGACTAACATTGCCGCGATGAAAACTGCGGCACGTCCTACATATTTTCAACAGGTGTATCGATCTACCGACGTAACGACGTAACGTCTCGTTCTCACAGGAGAGACCAGCTTGCCAGATGATTCGAGAAAAAAAATATCGTATTTTTTGTTGCTAAACAAAATTTCTAAATTTTTGGCTAGCTCGCCTCAGCTTAGTCTGGTACGGGGTCCAGTCAGTGAGTAATAGTGAGTTTAGGCCTGTATCTGGTCACTTCGAAAGTATCTCGTTAGGCTCGCAAATTTCATGGGTGGGCTCCTTACTCGACGACGATTTACCTGAAGATCATCGTCGGGTAACTTCGCGC
The DNA here is from genome assembly GCA_031762395.1 of Calameuta pygmaea. Classification (NCBI taxonomy): domain Eukaryota; kingdom Metazoa; phylum Arthropoda; class Insecta; order Hymenoptera; family Cephidae; genus Calameuta; species Calameuta pygmaea. Next base: position 1,081,389 of record JASANN010000517.1, on the reverse strand, counting down.
ACCTTTAGCATGAGATCTCTTCGTAGCCGCTGGTAAACTCAGAAGGATACGAGACCGGCTGGTACCAGGACGAAGATGAAATAGTGATCGTGGCTGACGGAGAGGAGATCTGTCGAGTATCCCTAGACAAGAAAGAGCAGGCCAACTGGAGCTGGCTAAAGGTTTCAAACAACCCCAACTTAAAATCAAGAGATAAATAAAACGCCCTCTACAATTTCTTCGAACTCATTACGAGATATTGAATTATGCGAAATAACAAGTCGTTATCGTCAGGCATGCTTTGGTACTTGGAAAAGAGATGATTTCGTGATTTAGACGACTCTTTTGTATTATCGGCGTCCTCTTTGACTTCGTGGAAATTGCAGAGAGGCTTATAAAAGACAACAACAAAAAATCATTATCCTAATTAATAATCCCAAAAACTGTCCGCAGAGTCCTTCGACTTTATTGCGACAAATCGAAGCTTTATTGGTACATATTTTTATTGTACAATCACGAGCTCTTATCAGGACGACATTTTTACAGCGATGAGCTATATAACGATGAGTCTCCATGACGTGCCCTACTGTCGCAATTGAATTGTCAATTTCGTAGCTTCACAGTCTGTTTCTACTGTTCATATTTTTTTTTGACCTTTTCTTTTTTTTTTTCTTTTTTACATCTATCTATGATCTGTGATGAAGTATCTCGATCAGAATCGCGATGATCGAAAACTCCTCTGAGCTTGAGACAAGACGTTACGTATGATTGGCTAGTGTGTACATACATCGTATTTTATATGGGTTTTGCTCCTTGTCAATACAGTGTCCTAATCACTCGTGGCCCTTCTGTTTTGACAGCTCGTGTTACGTGTTTACGTTTATTGTGCCGTCTCGTTACTAAGCGTCATTAAGTTGCAGTGCAATGTGAGCTTTTTGAGCTTTTATTTGCCTCTCGATCGTACAACCCTGAACAATACGTACAACCTCGAGATTCTGGGACCTACTGATCTACCCACTTGAGGCAGTGGGTGCATTCATAAGAATCCTACTGTATCATTAAGGCCGTTTCGTATGTCAGCGACAGAACGAGATATCTTTAATTTTTCAATTATTAAAATTTAAATATTCTGACGCTTATCTACGAATCCGCCTTGTTATTTTTTATTATTTTCTTTAATTAACAATTAAAGCGGCAGTTGAAATAATAGAGAAATTCACGAGGACGAAAAGAAGGAAGATAATCTTGGGGATACAGACGACTTTACGCTGCCGATATCCCATTGTCACTTTCATCTCGGATCACTATCAGGATTCTACTTTGGAAGGTTCTTCGCGTTTCTTGGTTGGTTTGATATCCGACTAATAGATACTGCACTGCGTCGGTAGGATGATGGTTTTGATATACTTATGGGATAATTACGATATGTATCGGTAGACTGTTCGTACTCTGAATAATTTTTGTTCTATATGCTTTAAATTTTTGTTATTCCTTTATTCTCTTTTAATTTCACGCTCGTTATCTCAGAAGAGCATTAGGTAATATTATAATCTGTACCCATTGCCAAATAATTATCTTGACATTTGTAATGTAGACAAAGAAAATTCGAGTCCTCTTCATGATTAGACTTTTCGGAATTCTAATAGAATCGTGTCGCGATTATTCGTATCATTATTTTTTTCTATTCTGGGCCATCGATGGAGGCTCATCTTCAGTAGCGGAAGCAGATATTCTTTACCCGTGACCTTTGACCTCCTCCCGAACGGCATGAGCTCGGTGAGACATATATCCGAATTTTTATTGCCACCGTGTAGAATTTCAATTGCATTGCACCGCACTTTTTTGCAGCGCATTGCAGTGCACTGTTAAAAAGTTATGGTAGGTTCGTTTTTTTTTCTGTTACTTTTCTTTTACTTTCTTCATTTCATTTACTGTCGATTCTTAACTTTTTTTTCTTTACAACTTTCATAAAATTCACGCGCTCTTGTCGCACTGTCCGATTCCGTTGATCCGTCACTAATCCAAACTACTCGATATCATTTTACCATTTTGTACATTCATACTTACAGATAATGCTTCGCTTGATGTACATAGTGCACGGGGACGGCCAGACGGATGGCTCGGTCTTTTAATTTTTTTTTTTTTGATTGGAAAGTTAATTTCGACGGTAATAAAATATGGAAGTTTAATTAGAAAATTTTCGAAGCTGGTATTTTTTTTTGGAATTTATTATTTCTCTCAAATCGAGCGGAAAAGACTGAGTCCTTCGATAGCTCTGACATCCGAGCCTAAACGTAGTTGACCCCATAAATTTGGTAGTATCTTTATATTGAACGTAGGCAGTGTACGCTTAGTAATTAGTAGTATCCTCAGTAAGTTAATATTAATAATCATAATTATCAATTGGCCCAAAATTCCTATCACAAATCGCCCATCCGTTTCGCTCTTCAATAATCAATCAATATTGAGCCCAAAATAAAAAATAAAAATAAACTAGGCACTCATGCATATATTCATACGTGTGTCCAGCACATGTATATAAATACGTACATATGCTAAGTGCTCCTAAATAAATCAATATTAAAAAAGCAAGCATTACCTCTAAGTAAAAAAAAAAAAACGATTCGCAGTAAAAAATTCAAGCTCGTCCTACCGGGTTGACCATTGCGAAAGTGTCGTTGAAAAAAAGTAAAAAAAATATGAAAAAAAGAAGAAAATCTATCGAATCGACGAATTATCTTTTATTTCTTAACGACACTCTCCATTAAGAATATATATCTTTAGCGATGGCGGTTCGGTAGGAACGAGCCCTTAAAACGGGGACTTGAGTTCCCACCTAACCTGTTATGTATGTGTCGGGCATGTAGGACGTCTTCGAGATCCAGCGTAAGCCGAGTTTGAAGGAGCTAATTGACGACTGGCCCAAGCTATTCGTCCGTCCCAAAGAGAAGGTTCGATTTAAAATCAGATTGGAATTCGTTCGATTCAAGCCTAAGCAGAAGCAGCCTTGTATCCCAATGTCCAAATGTCAGATTGAAAATTTCTGAAATCCAATGCCCCGACGTATCCAAAAATGTTCTTTTTTGGATCCTGATAAATAATTTCCATATCGCACCTGTGCCTCATGCTGATATCTCAAGCGTACCAGTGGCATTCAGCCATCCACGAAATAATTCCTTATCTAACACGGATAATAAGCGACATGACTAAAATATATTAAATAAAAAGGAAGAAAAAAAAATAAAAATTCTTCAAGGAAATCAATCTGATGAAAAATACATATGAAACGATAATTGATGGGGTGATGCAAGTATCGTCGCTTGACGAGAAAGAGGGAAAAAGTATGCAATGCAAATACCCAATATACCAATTGCTAATCTTTACCATGTCAAAGTCTGTTCTTTTTTGTACTAATTTTTTTTTTTTAATTTGTATACAGATTTAATGACGCTTCTAGCACTGTCGCCTTGTTGCTTTTGTTGTCTCGTTGCTTTTGTTGTTTCATTGCTTTTGTCTTTACAGGCTTACCAGACCCCCTTAGCCTGCATGGGGATAATAACTTTCTCTTGTTGTTCAGAGGAGCTATTGTCTCGGATGTTGTTGAAGTTTCTTTTATTGTCGTATTATTGTTGTCAATTTTATGTAATTTTGGTATTATCGAGTAATGAATTTAAGGAGCAAAGTGTCGTTGCTAATTCATTTCTCTTATCTCGTGATGTTACGTGACACTTCGTTATGTTTGTTTGTTCAGTCTGTTATATGGTAATTGCGAGTACAAGATAAAATTGCAACGAAACTTTTGTTTTTGTCTTCATTACGTTCGTTCGAACGTATCGAACTTACTTAATGGTGTACAGACCAGATCAAAATCCGCGAAATTTGTATTGACGATCGGGACGTTATCGTGGACGCGTTTATTATTTCTAGTTTAGTGCATCGCGTAGGCTATCGCTGGCCGAAATTATTCCCGACTGGCCGGTCCTGCATCCATTCTACAACGTGGAGGTTCGTCGATTCACCGGTTTACGGTCTAGATTTACTACAGACGATCAAGTGACTTTTGTCTTCTCTATTTATCTGTGCATTCTCGTTACATTACATCGTTCTTTTGGTCTTTACTTTTTCTTATCTCATCTCATTCTCTCGTTGCACCTTTCGGATCTTACAGCATCCACGCTCATCAGTACCTCCTATTTTATTTCCTGTATGCCGTTTATACTTCTTGGTCTATTCTTTATTCTACGTATGTTCTATTGCATCATTTTCGATCATGGATTAACCAATCCGCCATTTTGTCGTGCGCCATTTTACGATGCTCATGTGAAAATTTGCTCACTTTGTCACAAATGTTTCTTTGAAAATATTTCTCTTTGTTCTTCACTTTCTGATTCATATATTAAATTTTTTTATTTTTTTTATTGACATCTTTAGTATTTGTAACACTGTTTGGGGATCCCAGAGTGTTTGAGGTATTGAGTGGTATTTATAGAAAATTTAAGTTGCGTAATTTCACAATTAGAGTTTGGTTTTAAGTTATTGCACATGGACTTCTATTGATCTGGGATCTCTAAAGTCTCTTCGTCGTACTTCGATGTTGTTATCGTTTCTGTGCGCATTACGTGACAGTTTTTCTTTTTCGTTAGACATTTTTACGTGAAGATATTTTTGAGGCATTTTTTTTTTGAGAATCTTGCAGCAAGGCCGCAAAAAAAACTTTTTTCGCTCTATCCATAAAGCGTTCGCAATCTCTTCAACTTGTCTAACAGCATCGAGCATGTATAGACCTTAAATTTCTTGGAAATCGCAATTTTTCGATTTTGCTTTTCTTTTTTCAATTTTCGAATTTTCCTTCACACGATCTCTAAGTGTATTTTCTATTTTCTCTAGTTATCCCTCAAGAAGGTACTTTTGCGTTTTTAACGCGCGTATCGCGGCTGGAACTTTTCGCCGATTTTTTTTATGCAGAACTGACACTTGTCGCACGGGATATTGTCTCGAGCGAGTTCGGCATAGCTATCATCGGAAACTAATCGATGTCTTTTTTTTTCCCGCGTGTAGAAATCAGAGACTTTCCTGAAGCCGCTGGTAGACCAGTACGCCAAAGAGGGTAAAGATAAGAAGGTCGTTTTCGAAGCCAACTTCAGCAAGCCCAACTGTAAGCCAAAATGGTTCTTCCGCAAAGACGTGAGTATTAAAAAAAAAAAAAAAAATACAAATCAATAATAATATCACTCTAGGCAATGAATTTTTTTCCAAAAATACGTCCACGAAGAATGTATGGAACTGTGGAAAGTTTTTGATTAATCACAACTTAATACCATACTAAATTATAATCTTAATAAATGCATCCGTAGGAATTGTTCGCATCAGCGAAATACAAGTTCAAGAACGAGGACGACTCCTACCAGCTCATCATCGTGGGTCCCAAAGTGGAGGATACCGGAAAGTACACGATCGATATCAGTGGTGTATCTTCCACAGGTTTCCTCAACGTCGAAGGTACTGGGTTAATTTTTTAGAAATCTGGTAATTATCTGATTAAAAATTTTTCACACATTTATAATGCACTTGTAGAACCTGACCCATCGTACACCTTCACGAAACCATTGTCCAAGAAAACCAGTGGATTTACTAAGCACGAGGCATACATGGAATGTACAGTCAGTTCCAATCTTGCACAGGTGTCCTGGTACAAGGGTAAAACTAAGCTTGAGGTAAGAATTACCTGTTATAATTATAACTTGTTTAGTAATTGGATTGATTAATTGAGATGTTTAATTATCAATGTATTTTTATAGGACGGTGACACCTACAACATATCAAAGGATATGACTGGGGTCTGCAGGCTTACTATTAAAAGTGCAACGCTCGAGGATAGCGGCGAATATTCATGTAAGATAAATAAACAGACGGACAAGACAGAAACGGTTCTTACTATTGTTGGTGAGTACTTTGATAAGACTCTAGTGACTGAATTATTGGATTACTGTAATAATAATAATATCGTATCTCTCTGCAGAGTACCCATACAAGTTCGTCAAAGTCCTGAAACATCAAACGTTAGTCGAGAAGGAGACGGTCACTTTATTATGCGAGCTAGATGATGTTGGTGGCGAGGTGAAATGGTTTAAGGGCGATCAAGAGATCGTTCCTGACAAGAGGTAAAGATTTAATGATTGACAGAAGAAAATTGATGTAACAATTTTACGTCCTATGGATTGTTGTATTTATAATTCCATTAATTGTATTATTAGGGTACAAGTGAAGGAGGATGGTCGCAAGAGGAAACTTATTATCAAGGATGTCAAAGTTACTGACGCTGGTCTTTATTCTTGTGTGAGCAATGCTGATAAAACAGAGGCCGAACTCGTTGTTAACTGTAAGTACAAAATTTTGATATTTATTAATGAGCCACTTATTAATTTCATTTACATTCTTAGATCTCAATCGCTTCAACAAGAAGCTCAAGGATACGGTGGCTGTGGAACGTGAGAAGCTGGTTCTTGATGTTGAGCTTGAAGATCAAACGGCTTCGGCCAACTGGCTTTTCAATGGTAAACCTATCGTGCCCAATGAGAGGATTGAGATTAAAAATCTTGGTGGTGGTAAACATCAACTGGTCTTCAACAAGTTGGAGATGGAGGACGACGGCGAGATCACTTGCGAGAGTGGACAACTCAACAGCTCTTGCAAGCTTACCGTGAAGAAAGGAGAGAGCAAGCCAATTGTTGAAATACCGGACAAGGTCGAAGGACCTTGCAGTGCACCTATCATTTTCGTCGTACCATTCAAAAGTAGGGATATCCTCGCAGTTCAGGATATTAATTTTACTTATAATGGTTATTAGCTTCATTATTATAATTATTAAATATTTTAGTCGACGGAACTAAGCAGACTGCGGTAGAAGCTAAATTGCTCAAGGATGGTAAGCCACTTCCTCTCAAGGATGTTGAGGTCGTTGTCGGCGAGGACAAGGTGACGTACAAAATTAAAAAGCCACAGCGCGAGCAATCTGGTGTTTATCAAGTAAAAATTGGAAATGGTCAAGGGGAGGAGATCAAAGATGTCAACATTGTTATGCAAGGTACTATTGTAATATGTTTGTGTTCTTGTTTTTTAAGGTATTTCTTCTACAATTTTTCGTTAATCACGTATAATTTTTATATTTCAGACGTTCCATCTCCACCAAATGATGTCAACGTCAGTGAAATCTTCCAGACCTCTTGCGTGGTTTCGTTCAAACCTTCGAAGGATGACGGTGGTTCTCCGATCACCATGTATGTAATCGAACGTTTGGATATGAGCCTCAAGTCGCAATGGGATAACGTAGGTGAGGTCAAGCCTGGAGAGAAATACGTTTACAAGGTGGAAGACCTTATCCCTAAAAAGGAGTACAAATTCCGCATCCGTGCTGTGAACAAGCTAGGCTCCAGCGAACCAGCACTATTCGCCAAACCAGTCTTGGCTAAAGATCCTTGGGGTAAGATGAAATTTCATTAATCATTTTTCACTTTCAAATTTTTGAAAGGAAATTTTTTCTAATAAATTTCTAATATGCAGACGAACCTGGAAAACCTGGAAACGTGGAGGTCACGGACTGGGACAAGGATCATGCAGATCTGAAATGGACCAAACCCGAGAACGATGGTGGCGCACCCATCACGGGTTACATTATTGAGTACAAAGAGAAGTTCGGCAAGGAATGGGTCAAAGGTAAAGAAATCGAGGGCGACATCACTCAGGCTACCATCGATGGACTTAAGGAGGGAACTCAATATGAGTTCCGCATCCGGGCTGTAAACAAGGCTGGACCTGGTGAACCATCCGATGCTACCAAACCCATAATTGCCAAATCTCGCTTTGTGAAACCATACATCATTGGCGATCAGTTGACGAATCTGATTGTCAAAAAGGGACAAGTCATCAAGTACGATATCAAGTATGGCGGTGAACCCGAACCTGAGGTACACTGGTTCCTGGGAGAAAAAGAGCTCGTTCAAGATGCTGCCGAGAGAGTCACCATTGACAAGTATGAACGCAATACTGTTCTTACTGTAAGGAAGACAACCAGGCCTGATTCTGGAAAATACAAATTGGTACTGACAAACGGCTCTGGTACTTGTGAAAGTATAGCTGACGTTGTAGTACTTGGTAAATATTTGTTAAACGTTAAATTGTAAAATTCATATATCATAAATAACATGCTCTAACTCGTTTGATTGTTTCTTACAGATAAACCAGCGTCGCCAACTGGGCCACTCAAGATCGAGGAAGTTCGCTCTGATCATGTCAAAGTTAAATGGCAGAAACCTGCGGATAATGGTGGTAGCGAGCTCACAGGATACGTTCTGGAGAAGATGGACATGGAAACCGGACGGTGGATTCCGGCAGGAGAAGTGGGTCCTAACGAGGACTCCTTCACATTCCAGGGTTTGACTCCCAAAAAGAAGTACAAGTTCCGTGTCAAGGCTGTTAACAAGGAAGGCGAATCCGAACCTCTTGAAACCGATGAGGCCATCCTTGCTAAGAATCCATATGGTGAGGACGGTTCCCTCTAAAATGATACACAATTATTTATTATATTAATAACCTTTAATAATTTTTATCAGATGAGCCTGGCAAACCTAGCAAACCTGAAATATTTGACTACGACAATGTCAGCGTATCCCTGAAGTGGATCAAACCTGAAAACGATGGAGGTCGTCCAATAACCCACTACACCGTGGAGATGAAGGACAAATTCTCACCTGATTGGATCGAAGTCGCCAAGACTTCTGACCCTACTCCTGAAGCTAAGGTCGAAGGTCTCAAGGAAAAGATGATTTACCAATTCCGTGTCAGAGCTCATAATAAGGCTGGTCCATCCGAACCTAGTGACGCTACTGACAACCATCTCTGCAAACACAAGAACCGTGAGTCTAAAATTATTTATTGCATCAATATGTAGCTCATGAGACAGAAAGATATAAAATTATCTTTTCTATAATTTTTTAGTGAAACCAAGAATCGACCGTAGCACGTTGAAGTCTATTGTGATCAAGGCTGGACGTACTCATAAATGGGCAGTTGACGTAATCGGCGAACCTGCTCCTGAACTTAAATGGGTCTGGAGGGACAACATCCCCTTGACAAATACCGAGCGCATTAAGATTGAAAATGTTGATTATCATACTGATTTCACGATCATTAATGCAGTCAGGAAAGATACCGGAAAGTACACTCTAATAGCTGAAAATGCTAATGGCAAGGACGAAGAAACTGTTGAGCTTACTGTCATTGGTAAGTATACTTTAGCATTATCTAGAATTTAGATGAAAAACATGAAATTAACGTGAAAATTTTTCTAAATTCTCAGGTAAACCAAGCGCACCTAAAGGACCATTGGTAGTATCCGATGTGACAAACACTACCGCCAAGGTCAAATGGGAGAAACCAGAAGACGATGGTGGATCCCCGATTAAAGAGTATGAGGTGGAAAAGATGGACACAAAGACAGGAAAATGGGTCAGGGTTGGCAAGATACCTGGAAATTCTCCAAAAACAGAATTGGATGTTACTGGATTGAATCCCGGAAGCGAATACAAATTCCGAGTGACTGCCATTAATGATGAAGGTGATTCGGAGCCGCTCGAGAGCGAGCGTGGAATCATCGCCAAGAATCCTTACGGTAAGTTTAAATAAAATTATAATAAATAATAACCTTTAGAGTATTAGTATCCAATTCACACGATGTGATCCTGTAGATGAGCCACTTAAACCCGGAACTCCTGAAATCACCGATTATGATAACGAATCCGTCAGTCTTAAGTGGACTGCACCTGAGCACGATGGAGGTGCTCCTATTGAAAAGTACATCATCGAGAAGAAAGATCGATACAAGCCTGATTGGGAGAAAGCTATCGAGGTCCCCGGAAATGAATTGGCGGCTAAAGTACCTGATCTTAAAGAACGTGGAGAATATCAATTCAGGGTTATCGCCGTGAACAAGGCTGGACCTTCGCAACCATCTGACGCATCCAAGATGCAGATCTGCAAACACAAAGCACGTAAGTGTCTGAATATTTTTTTTATTGTTACTGATTATTAATGACTGATTTCACTGAAAGCTATATGATTTTTTCTTACAGTTAAACCAAGGATTGACCGCACGAACTTGAAACCGATTATTGTCAGAGCTGGCAAGCCTATCAAGTACGATGTTGACGTACGTGGTGAACCACCTCCAGAGCTTACTTGGATTCACGCGAATACTGAAGTCAAGTCCGGTGGAAATATTGAAATCGTGAATGTTGATTACAACACTAAAATCAGCATTACAGACTCTGTCAGAAAGAACACTGGTGTCTGGAAAATTCGGGCAGTGAATGCTCACGGTGAGGACGAGGCGGAAGTTGAAGTCACTGTTCTTTGTAAGTATTATATATTTATTGAACTTTTGTCTTAAGGTGAATAAATAATTAATATGTCTACGTCTTTTGCAGCTGCACCTGGAAAACCAAAGGGTCCTTTGAAAGTATCAGACATCACCAAAAATGGATGTAAAGTCAAGTGGGAGAAACCCGAAGATGATGGCGGTAAACCCATCACCGGATATGCGGTTGAGAAGCTCGATAAATCTACTGGCCGTTGGGTTCCTGTTGGACGTACCACAGAACCAGAGATGGAAATTAAGGGTCTTCAGGATGGCCATGAGTACGAGTTCAGAGTGAAGGCACTGAATGAGGAAGGAGAATCCGAACCATTGCAAACCGATGCTGCCATTGTCGCTAAGAATCCTTATGGTATCAATCCCTTCTTGTTACTCTTATTTTGTTTCTTATTTTTCCTAATATATAGTTGATCGATATTAACGATACTTCTCACAGATATCGCGAGCAAGCCAGGAACACCTGAACTTGAGGACTGGGATGTGGATCGTGTGGATCTCAAGTGGGAACCACCAAAGAACAATGGTGGAGCACCAATTACTGGTTATGTCATTGAGAAGAAAGAGAAATTCACTAGTCACTGGGAGGAAGCTTTAGTGACAGACTCCCCGCAACCCAAAGCACGTGTTCCTGATCTTAAGGAAGGTTCTACTTACCAATTCCGTGTAAGAGCCGTTAATAAGGCTGGAACATCTGAACCTAGTGATCCAACCAAACCGCATGTTGCCAAGGCTCGATTCCGTGAGTATTATAAACTTGAGATAAATATAAATATAATTTCTCGAGGAAAATAACATTTTTTTTATTTACTTTAACAGTCAAGCCACACATTAACCGCGAAAAACTTCAGACGGTTAAGGTAAGAGCTGGTCAATTGGTGAAGTTGGATGTCGACGTTAAGGGTGAACCTCCTCCAACCATCACCTGGAGCTTTGCTGGAAAAGTCCTTGAAACAAGTGCCAATGTCAAAATTGACAACGAGGACTATAACACCAAGATTCAACTTTCAAATACTAGCCGCAAAGCTACTGGCAAATATACCATCAAGGCTGTCAATGATTCCGGTCAGGATGAGGCCGACGTGGAAATTATTATCCTTGGTCAGTATTTATATCACTAGGAAGTCCTATACATAAATTTGAATTTGTAATGTAACAATGAAAATTGCTTTATGTCTTATAGACAAACCCGGCAAACCTGAAGGACCTCTGGAAGTAACTGACGTCCACAAGGAAGGCTGCAAGCTGAAGTGGAAGAAACCTAAGGATGATGGTGGTCTACCATTGACCAGTTATATCGTCGAGAAGATGGATACCACGACTGGTCGTTGGGTACCTGCTGGTTTTGTTGATCCTGAAAAGACTGAACATACTATTACTGGTTTGGAACCTGGCAAGAAATATGAATTCCGTGTCAAGGCTGTCAATGAAGAGGGTGAATCTGAGCCATTACAGACAGACACCGCCATCTTGGCAAAGAACCCATACGGTAGGCTATCTATTTCTAAATCATTGAATTGCTTGTTTTAATGGTTACTTCATGGATTCTTTCATCTTATAGATGCACCAGCAGCACCAGGTCTACCAGAAATTGTAGACTGGTCGGAGAACATGGTCAAACTTAAGTGGGAACCGCCCATTAGGGATGGTGGTGCACCAATCACTGGATACATCATTGAAATGAAGGACAAATTCGGTACAAATTTCGTAAAAGCTGCTGAAATTGAGGGTCCTACCTGTAGTGGTATTGTACCTAAACTTCAAGAAGGCAATCAGTACCAATTCCGTGTGAAGGCTGTCAACAAAGCTGGTCCTGGAGAACCTAGTGAAGCTACCAATCCGCATACTGCCAAGGCCCGTTACCGTGAGTATTGACAGTTAATTAAAGTAATGATCCTTTTAATCAGTTACTCATCATTTATTAATTAAACAATGGATTCAATTGCAGTGAAACCATACATCGATCGTACCAACCTTGAACCCGTAACCGTTAAGGCTGGTCTTACGTTGACCCTTGATGTCAACATTATCGGTGAACCAGCACCTACTGTTACCTGGACTTTCAAGGACAAGGAAGTCGTCTCGGACAATGTCATCCGCATTGATAATGTGGATTACAATACCAAGTTCTTCATCTTGAAGGCGAAGCGCGCCCTCACTGGCAAATATGTTATCACGGCCAAGAACGAGGTTGGCGAAGATACAGCCGGGGTTGAAATCACTGTTCTTGGCAAGCCAAGCAAGCCAAAGGGTCCATTGGAAGTATCCGACATTACCAAACATGGATGCAAGCTTAAATGGAAGAAACCGGAGGACGATGGTGGTACTCCTGTCGAGTACTATGAAATTGAAAAATTGGACCCCCTATCCGGACAATGGGTACCCTGTGGTAGGTCCACGGAACCTGAAGCAAACATCACTGGACTTCAGCAAGGCAAACCTTACAAATTCCGTGTGAAGGCAGTTAACAAGGAAGGCGAATCTGAAGATCTTGAGGCAGACAAGTCCATCATCGCCAAGAATCCCTTCGGTACTATTTTGAAACATACATACGGATAGATTTATCTATGTTTATCAATTCTACAAATACATTATCCTTGTGACTCTTCCAGATGAACCCGGAAAACCTGGACGTCCTGAACTCAAGAACTGGGACAAAGACTTCGTGGATCTCGAATGGACTCCACCTGTCGATGATGGAGGTGCTCCAATTGAGAAGTACATCGTACAGATGCGCGATAAAGAGGGTAGACAGTGGGTTGACGCTGCTAAAGTTCCTGGAGATCGTACTGCGGCCAAGGTTACCGATGGTATCGAAGAAGGACACGAATACGAGTTCCGTATCGTTGCTGTTAACAAAGCTGGACCTGGAGAACCTAGTGACACTTCAAAGAGTGTTGTCGCCAAACCACGATTCCGTGAGTATACGGCTTCTTATTACTACAAACAGAGTATATAATGTTTTTAATAATTATACCATTACGATAATAAATCTCTTCTCCTTAAACAGTTGCTCCACGCATCGACCGTAAGAACCTCCAGAAGAAGGTGATGCGAGTCGGACAGATGCTCAGAATAGAAGCTGATATTAAGGGTGAACCTGCGCCTAAGGTCACGTGGAAACTCAAGGATACGATTCTTAAGTCCATGGATCGGTTGAAGATTGAGAATGAAGATTACCACACCACCTTCATTTTCAGTAAATTGAAGAGGATTGATACTGGTACCTACACTGTTATTGCTCAGAATGATAGTGGAACTGACCAGGTCGATGTTGAGCTACAGGTACAAAATAATACCTAGTTATTTTCTTACTAAGGTAATTTTGTTTATATCTATATTATATTATTTATGTTTAGGTGTTGAGCAAACCAAGCAAACCAAAGGGACCGCTGGAAGTGTCAGATGTGACTGCAGAAGGATGCAAACTAAAATGGGATAAGCCAGAGGATGATGGTGGTGAACCTGTAGATCATTACCTCATTGAACGTATGGATATCGAGACCGGTCGCTGGGTGCCATGTGGTACCAGTAAGACACCGGAAGCGGACGTTAGCGGATTGAACGAGGGCAAAGATTATCAGTTCCGAGTGAAAGCCGTTAATAACGAGGGAGAGTCCGAACCTTTGGAGACGACTGTTCCAACCACTGCTAAGAATCCATACTCTGCACCAGACGCTCCTGGTAAACCAGAACTCAAAGACTGGGACAGAAACCACGTGGATCTAAAATGGACAGCGCCAAAGCACAACGGTGGCGCACCTATTGAGAAGTATATCATCGAAAAGAAAGACCAATATGGAAAATGGCAGAAGGCCGCTGAAGTTCCTGGAAACAAGACAGAGGGTAAAGTCGCTGACCTCATTGAAGGTCAGAAATATCAGTTCCGTGTAAAGGCGGTTAATAAGGGTGGAGAGAGTAAACCTAGTGAAGCCAGTGATACTCTCTTGGCCAAGGATCGTTATGCTGCACCTAAGATCGATCGCAGTACTCTCAAAGACCTTACAATCAAAGCTGGAAATCATATTCGCCTGGATGTTAAAGTCAGTGGTGAACCTCCTCCAAGTAAGACTTGGTTCTTGAATAAGGCCAAGCAGGAGTCCAGCGACGGCTTGACCATTGAGGTAGAGGACTACAAGACCAAGTTCGTTATCTCTTCAGCCACTAGGGCCCACTGTGGTACCCTCACTCTCAAGGCGGAAAATGGCTCTGGAAAGGATGAGGCCTCTATCGAGATCATTGTCTTAGATAAACCTGGCACACCGGAAGGACCGCTTAAAGTCTCCGATGTACACAAGGAAGGCTGTAAGCTCAAGTGGAATCCTCCTTTAGACGATGGCGGTGCTCCGATCGACCATTATGTCGTGGAGAAGATGGATACCGAGTCTGGAAGATGGATTCCTGTAGGCCGCACTAAGGAACCCAATATGGAGATAGAAAATCTCGTACCTGGGCAGGAATACAAGTTCAGGGTGGCGGCTGTGAATGCTGAGGGCGAGTCCGAACCCCTAGAGACTGAACATGGCATCATCGCTAAGAATCCATTCGGTAAAAAATCACTTCCCCCATTTTTATTCCGCACAAAATTCTTTAATGAATGTGGACTCATCTACCTCTTTTTTATGTAGACGAACCTGGTGCACCTGGACGTCCGGAGGCTACTGACTGGGATAAGGATCACGTTGACCTCACATGGACTCCACCTGCCAAGGACGGTGGATCTCCAATCACTGGCTATGTGATCGAAAAACGCGAGAAAGGTTCTCCACGTTGGTTCAAGGCTGCAGAGATCAGTGGACCCGAGTGCAAGGGTCGGGCTGATAATCTTGATGAGGGTGTTGAGTACGAATTCCGTGTTAAGGCTGTCAATGCTGCTGGACCTGGTGAACCTTCCGATGCTAGCAAATCTGTCGTGGCGAAATGTCGAAGACGTATGTGTCTCACTTTAGATTTTGCATTTTTGAAACATAGTTAAAATAATGTGTTTAAATTTTAGTGCCGCCGAAGATCGATAGGAAGAACCTGCGCGACCTTACTGTCCGTGAGGGTGAACCTTTCCACTTTGATGTCAAGGTTATTGGTGAACCTGCACCCGACATCACCTGGGTCATAAACAATAAGAGTATCCAGCACACCAGCTATCGTAGAGTGGAAAATGTTCCTTACAATACCAAGTTCTTCAATGACAAACCTGAACGCAAGGATTCCGGCGTTTATAAAATCACTGCTGTCAATCAGTATGGCTCCGACACTGCTGAGGTCGAAGTGACTGTCGTCTGTAAGCACACAATTCAATATTTATATGCACCAGACTTTCATAAGTCTAATAAAAATAATACATTCCAATTTCTTTATCAACTAGCTAAGCCCAGCAAGCCTGAAGGACCACTGGAAGTATCCGACATCCACAAGGATGGATGCACCCTCAAGTGGAAGAAACCCAAGGACGATGGAGGCGAACCTATCGAAGGTTACCTGGTTGAGAAGTTCGATCCGGATACAGGAGTTTGGCTTCCGGTGGGCAAGACCACCAACCCCGAGATGAAGGTAGATGGTTTGATACCTGGTCATGAATATAAATTCAGAGTAAAGGCTCTGAACAAAGAGGGTGAGTCCGAACCACTGGAGACCTTCGGATCCATCATCGCCAAGGACCCCTTCAGTAAGTGTTTTCTATACTTACATATGTATGTCATGTTTAATTTTGGATCTTGATCTCACTTATGAATCTATCTTTGTGCAGCTGTACCAAGTGCACCAGGAGCTCCAGAACCGACAGACTGGACCGCTAACCAGGTTGACTTGATCTGGAAGGAACCGGTCAGTGATGGTGGTTCACCAATCACTGGATACATCATCGAGAAGAAAGACAAGTATAGCTCCATGTGGGAAAAAGCTCTGGAGACAAACACCGCCACGCCTCAAGCTTTGATTCATGGATTGATTGAAGGAAATGATTATCAGTTCCGCGTGATCGCTCTGAACAAGGCCGGCCAATCGGAACCAGGGGAGGCTAGTAAGACCTTTACTGCCAAGCCACGCTTTTTGGCTCCAAAGATTGACCGACGCAATCTGCGTGACGTTACACTATCTGCGGGTGCCACTCTTAAATTCGATGCTAACGTCATTGGTGAACCTCCACCAAGCATCGAGTGGCGCTACGGTGCGATTCCATTGCACTCTGGAAAGAATATTCAGATTGATAATGTTGATTACAACACCAAGTTCGTGATCCGTCCTGTTGCACGTGGTGATACTGGCGACTACACCGTCACCGCCACCAATAATTCCGGAAAGGATACAGTTACGATCAAAGTCACTGTGACAGACAAATCTACTGCACCAGAAGGACCTCTTCAAATATCCGACATTCATAAGGAAGGTTGCAAACTCAAGTGGAAGCGTCCTAAAGATGATGGTGGCACTCCCATTGAATATTACCAAGTTGATAAGATGGATCCAGAAACCGGATGCTGGGTACCCTGTGCAAGATCGACCGAACCAAGTATGTACACCATGAAGTAGCACTTACGAGGTTTCATTATTTATATTTGAGTTTGAATGCTTATGTGTTTTTATTATTTTTCAGATGCCGAGATCACCGGCTTGACACCTGGCAAGGAGTACAAATTCCGTGTTGCTGCTGTTAACGCTGAAGGCGAGTCCGAACCTTTGGTCGCGGAAGAGACCATCATCGCGAAGAATCCGTTTGGTAAGGATCCGGCAAAAAATAAACTACTGAAGTTGCATCAAAGATTATTTTCCACTAATAATGAAATCGTAATTTATTGCTTGCTTGTTATAGATGAGCCTGGTAAGCCAGGAAATCTTCAAGCTACGGATTGGGACAAGGATCATGTTGACCTCAAGTGGACTCCACCCATCTCTGATGGTGGTTCACCAATAACAGGTTATATTGTTGAGAAGAAAGACAAATATGGTCAATGGGAAAAAGCTTTGGAAGTACCAGCTGATCAAACTAAGGCAACAGTACCTGACCTGATCGAAGGTCAGCCATACGAATTCCGTGTTAGAGCAGTTAATAAGGCTGGACCTGGTGAACCATCGGACGCTACCCCGACCATCATTGCCAAACCACGAAACCTGCCTCCGAAGATTGACCGCACAAACCTCATTGAGGTGAAGATCAAGGCTGGACAGAACTTCGGTTTCGACGTAAAAATTACTGGTGAACCGGCACCTACAACTAAGTGGTTGCTTGGTACCAGGGAAGTTAGTTCCTCGGAGCGTGTCAAGGTTAAGCACGTCGAGTATAATACCAGTCTCAATGTCAGGATGGCTACTCGTGCTGAATCTGGAAAGTATACCGTAACCGCCGAGAACGTCAACGGTAAGGACGTCGCTTATGTTAATGTCATCGTGCTGGATAAGCCCAGCCCGCCGCAGGGACCACTCAAGGTCTCAGACGTCCACGCTGAGGGTTGCAAACTCTCATGGAAACCTCCTGAAGATGACGGTGGTCAACCGGTCGAGAAGTACATTGTCGAGAAGATGGACGAAGCTTCCGGAAGATGGATACCTGCTGGAGAAACTGACGGACCTCAGACCCATCTAGATGTCGAAGGTTTGATTCCTGGACATAAATACAAGTTCCGTGTTCGTGCCGTTAACAAGCAAGGCAAATCTGAGCCACTCACTACCAGCCAGAGTATTGAAGCCAAGAATCCATTTGATGAACCTGGCAAACCTGGTACTCCAGAAATCCGTGACTACGACACCGACTTTGTTGAACTGCAATGGGATAGACCTACGGAAGATGGGGGCTCACCTATTAGTGGTTATATCATTGAGAAGCGCGACAAATACAGCCCGGACTGGGAGAAATGTGCCGAGGTTGAGGGCGATGTCAACCGTGGTAAGGTACCTGATTTGATTGAAGGCACTCAGTATGAGTTCCGTGTGAGAGCGGTTAACAAGGCTGGACCTGGTGAACCTTCGGACGCGACTAAACCACATATTGCGCGACCCAAAAATCTGCCGCCAAAGATCGACCGCAAGTACATGCTTGACGTGAAAGTGAAAGCTGGAGGATTCTTCGACTTTGACGTTCCCGTCATTGGTGAACCTCCTCCATCGAAAGAGTGGTCTCTCAAAGGTGACACGGTCCTTGCTAGCGAGCGTATTAGGATTATAAACGAGGACTACAACACCAAAGTCAAGATCGTGGAAGCCAAACGCTCCGATTCTGGAGTCTATACTCTTACTGCAAAGAATATTAACGGTAGAGACACGGCTACCCTCAATGTGACTGTTCTGGATGTTCCATTACCGCCAGAAGGTCCACTTAAGATTGACAACATTACCAAGAACGGATGCAGCGTAGCCTGGAGGCCACCAAAGGACGATGGCGGTTCAGAGATTCAGTATTACATCGTCGAGAAGATGGACACTGAGAGCATGCGATGGGTACCTGTCGCAGAGGTTGCTTCCACCCATGCCAGGGTCGACCACCTCATCGAAGGTCACGATTATAACTTCAGAGTACGCGCTGTCAACAAACAGGGTGAATCTGCTCCATTAACTGGTCTAGAGGCTATCACGGCCAAGGATCCATATGGCAAACCAGACAAACCTGGCGCACCAGTCGCTACCGACTGGGACAAAGATCACGTTGACCTGGAATGGGCTCCTCCTAAGAAAGATGGAGGATCTCCAATCACTGGTTACATCATCGAAAAGAGACCACGGTATGGACAGTGGGAGAAGGCTGTTGAGATACCTGGAAACCAGACCAAAGGTACTGTACCCGACTTGACCGAAGGTCAGGAATATGAATTTAGGGTGATTGCTGTAAACAAGGGAGGACCCGGTGAACCTTCGGAGGCCTCTGCACCGATCATCGCTAAGCCTCGCTTCTTGGCACCTACCTTCGACAAACATCTTCTCGGAGATTTGGTTGTCCGTGCTGGACAGAAGATCAGCTACAACATCCCCATCGAGGCTTCTCCAAAGCCTACTGCCAAATGGACCATCAATGGTACCCCTGTCCAAGCCGACACACGTCACGAGATCTATACTAGCAATACTTACACGAGCTTCGAAATTCCTTTCTCCGTTCGCTCTGATGGCGGACGCTATACTCTCACCCTGGAAAACGACTTGGGTAGTTGTAGTGCGAGTGCAACAGTGACAGTCTTGGACAAACCCGCACCTCCAGAGAAACCTCTCGACGTCAGCGGCATCACGAAGGAGAGCTGTCACTTATCTTGGAAAGTTCCTCTTGACGATGGTGGTAGTCCCATTCTTCACTACGTCATTGAGAAGATGGATTTATCCCGAGGAACATGGTCAGATGCTGGCATGAGCATCTTACTGAATCACGAGGTGACTCGATTGGTCCACCGCAAGGAATACCTTTTCCGCGTCAAAGCTGTGAACAACATCGGCGAATCCGAACCTTTGGAGACAAGCAAGAGCATCATTGCCAAGAACGAGTTCGATGAACCCGATGCACCTGGCAAACCTCGCGTTACCGACTGGGACAAGGATCACGTGGACCTCGACTGGACCCCTCCAAAGAACGATGGTGGTTCACCAATCACCGGGTACATTATTCAAAAGAAAGAAAAGGGCAGTCCATATTGGGTAAACGCTGTTCACGTTCCATCAGGTCAGAACAAAGCAACCGTTCCCGATCTGACCGAGGGTCAGGAATATGAGTTCCGCGTTATCGCAGTGAACACTGCTGGACACTCCGAACCGTCTGAACCTAGTGATCTTGTCACTGCCAAGGCACGATATCTCGCACCTAAGATAAAGACACCTCTTCAAGACATCCGTATCAAGGCTGGTCTTATATTCCACGTGGATATCGACTTCGTGGGTGAACCTACCCCTGAGGTTACCTGGACAGTAGGTAGCAAAAACTTGGTTACGGACGAAAGGACCACCGTTACTTCCATTGGTTATCACACCATCGTCCACACGGTTAATGCCAAGAGGTCCGATTCCGGATTATATCATTTGGCGCTGAAAAACAGCAGTGGAAGCGACGAGGGTAGCTTCCAGCTTATTGTTCTGGATAGACCCGGACCACCAGAAGGTCCTCTGCAATATGAAGAAATCACAAACCAATCCGTCACTCTATCCTGGAAACCACCTAAGGATAATGGAGGCAGTGAAATCACTGGCTACGTCATTGAGAAACGTGACCTTACGCATGGTGGTGGTTGGGTACCAGCTGTTACCTATGTCAACCCGAAATATAATCATGCTACTGTACCCAGGCTCCTTGAAGGCACTAAATATGAATTCCGCGTGTCTGCCGAAAATCTTCAAGGTCGTTCCGATCCACTGAACACCGATCGTCCAGTTGTTGCCAAAAACCAGTTTGGTGAGTTTCTAATTCCATGCAATTCTAAATATTCGTAGGAAGTAATTTTCTAATATTTGATCGTCTTATTTATAAAAATCATTTTACTGGTTCATTACAGTGGTACCTGGCCAACCTGGTAAGCCTGAATGCGTCGATGCTGATAAAGATCACATCAAGATCAAGTGGTCTCCACCAATCAGTAACGGAGGGTCTCCAATCATTGGTTACGACGTCGAGCGTCGTGACAGAGCTACCGGTCGCTGGATAAAGGTGAATAAGGAACCAGTCAGAAACAATGAATACTACGACGACCACGTAACTGAAGGACATCAATACGAGTACCGAGTGTCAGCTATTAACGCAGCTGGTGCTGGCAAACCTAGTGACACTTCAGCTGTCTTCACGGCTAAGCCGATGAAGGAGAAGCCCAAGCTTTACCTGGATGCTCTTATTGGTCGCAAGATCAAGGTTAGAGCTGGCGAACCGATTAATATTAACATTCCTCTCTCTGGGGCTCCAACACCGACCGTCGACTGGACCAAAAATTCCACCAGGCTTACAGAAACTCTTCGCGTATCCGTAAGTAACTTAATTGTAGAGCCCAGATATATAGCAATACAAATTCCAATTTATCATTATTAATTATATCCAGACTGAAACAAAGAGCGATCATACGGTGCTGCGGATCGAGAAATCCGTCAGGGATGATAGCGGCAAGTACACAATCACCGCGAAGAACGAGTATGGAAAAGACTCTGCTGATATCGAGGTTATCGTTGTGGACAAACCTGGTCCACCAAGAGGTCCATTGCAGTACACTGCTACCACGCAGGAGACTGTTTCCCTATCCTGGAGTCCACCAAGCGATGATGGAGGATCCGATATCACCAATTATATTGTTGAGGTCTCCGATTATGGTGCAGAGAACTGGCGCCAAGTACCTGGTTACTGTGCCACGACCAATTTCACTGCCAAGGGACTTACAGAAGGTCGTAGATATGCCTTCAGAGTTCGCGCTGAGAATATGTATGGTGTTTCTGAACCCCTCGACGGCAAACCTGTTGTCGCCAAGAGTCCATTCGATCCTCCAGATGCACCAAGTCAACCTGAGATTCTTGGTTACACGCCTAATAGTTGCAGTCTGCAATGGAATCCACCAATATACAGTGGTGGAAAGCCTATCACTGGTAACAGTCACTTTTAAGTTTATTAATACACTGTTTAATTTAAAACACATGTTAATTTCATTGTTTGTTTGTCAGGTTACTATGTCGAGAAACGTGAGCGTGGTGGTGAATGGCTGAAGGTGAACAATTATCCCACGCCAAATACCTCCTTCACGGTTCAGGATCTTCATGAGGGATCTAAATACGAGTTCAGGGTGATTGCCGTCAACGAGGCGGGTCCTGGAAAACCCAGCAAACCCACAGAACCAATCACTGCCGGACACCAGCGTCGTAAGTTTTCTAAGTCCTAATTAGATTACATTAAGTTGGCTCTTCAGCATTATTAATGTATAAATGGTTCATTTAATTCTTAGTGCGTCCGGATGCTCCGGAACCACCAAAAGCGGATCGTATCACCAAGGACTCTGTGACCTTGTCTTGGAGGCCACCACGTAACGATGGCGGTGCCAAGATCAGAGGATACTTAATTCAGAAGAAGGCCAAGGGCGACAGCGATTGGTCCGATGTAAATGGAGCACCAGTGCCGACCAATGTATACACGGTGCCTAAATTAAACGAAGGCGAGGAATACCTGTTCCGTGTAATAGCTGTAAATGATGTGGGTAACAGTGACCCAAGCAAACCAAGCATCCCCATCGTTATCGAGGAACAACCTAATAAACCTGTTATGGACCTTGGCGGTGTCCGCGACATCACTGTACGTGCCGGAGAAGACTTCTCAATTCACGTACCCTATATCGGCTTCCCAAAACCGACAGCCACCTGGTTCGCTAATGACGTGATCAAGGACGAATCCGACTCTAGAGTTCATCATCAGCTTGCCGACGACTACGCCAGTCTTGTCGTCAAGAACTCTAAGAGATCCGACGCTGGTCAATATCGTCTCCAGTTGCGTAATCCTTCTGGCTTTGATACAGCCACTATTAATGTCCGCGTCCTGGATCGTCCCTGTCCACCAGAGAATCTGCGTGCCGATGAATTCGGCGGCGACGCACTTACTCTCTACTGGAATCCACCTAAAGACAATGGCGGTGCTGAGATCACGAATTACGTCATTGAGAAGCGTGAACCACGTTCTCCAACCTGGTCAAAGGTAATTAATCATCGACTTTCAATAACCTAAGCTAGCCTAAACTAACTTACGTTAATTTTAATTCTTAACATTTTTGAATCTATGCTAATATTTTTATGTGCTTCTACAAATAGGTCAGCAGCTACGTCACTACGCCATTTGTACGCGTGCGTAACCTGACCATTGGTCGTGAATATGAATTCCGTGTAATGGCTGAGAATCAATATGGAACATCCGATCCAGCCACAACCATCGACCCGATAAGAGCCAGACATCCATTTGATCCTCCTGGTGCACCTGGAGCTCCGCGTGGTGTCGAGACGACCGAAGACAGCATCACCATCACCTGGACGAAACCTCGTCACGATGGCGGTTCACCGATCACTGGATACGTCATTGAAAGGCGTTTGCTCAGCGAAGATAAATGGGTCAAGGCTACTCAGGCTCATGTTCCTGATACTACCTACAGGGTTGGTGGCCTCATTGAGAACCATGACTATGAGTTCCGTGTGGCTGCTGTAAATGCAGCTGGTCAGGGTCCATGGAGTTCAAGCTCCGACGCTATCCGTGCAAGCGCACCTGCTTCTGCTCCAAAGATTACAAGCGATCTCAGCATTCGCGACATGACTGTCATTGCTGGCGAGCCATTCAGCATAACTGTGCCATACACGGCCCATCCGAAACCTAAACCTACCTGGACCATCAACGGAGAAGATGTCCTTACTGATGACAGGATTAAGTTTGATACTAGTGACGTTGCCTCTCAGTTTATCAACAAGAAGGCTAAGAGAACTGACACTGGAAATTACACGATTCACCTTACTAATACTGTTGGAACCGATTCTGCTTCTTGCAAGGTCCTCGTCGTAGGTAAGTACACACCTTTTTTTTATTTTCGAAATCATACTAGAGACTGGGATTTCTCAACTTTGCTGAACTCGATTTTTCAGACAAACCATCTCATCCACAAGGACCTTTGGATATTAGCGACATCACTCCTGAAACCTGTACTCTATCTTGGAAACCACCCACCGACGATGGTGGATCACCAATCACTAACTACATTGTGGAGAAACTCGATCCTTCAGGCGTAAGTTTTTAAGTTAATATAATATAGTGATATTAAATAGTTTAAATATGAGTAAACTAAGCAAAACATCATTCCTGTAGATCTGGGTGAAAGTCAGCAGCTTTGCCAGAAACACCCACTACGACGTGATTGGTTTAGAACCAAACCGCAAGTACAACTTCCGTGTTCGTGCCGAGAATCAGTACGGCATTTCCGATCCTCTGGAAGCTGACGAACCAATAATGGCGAAGTTCCCATTCACGGTGCCAGATCCACCAGGTCAACCTCGAATCACGGATTGGGATATCGACAGCGTAACTTTGAACTGGGACAGACCAAGATCCGACGGTGGATCGCGTATCCAGGGTTACAAGATCGAGTTCAGGGACCCGGCCGAAGATGCACAATGGCGTATTGCTAATGATTACCTAGTCAAGGACACCACTTACGTTTGCTACAGTCTTCTGAGTGGACATGAATACGAGTTCCGCGTGCGTGCTAAAAACGCCGCAGGTTTCAGCAAACCAAGTCCACCTTCTACTCAGTTCAAGCTCAAAAGCAAGTTCAACGTGCCATCGCCACCAGGTACTCCACAAGTTGTCAAGGTTGGCAAGAACTACGTCGACCTTAAGTGGGAGGCACCAGCATCTGATGGTGGTAGTCGAATCACTGGTTACGTCGTGGAGAAACGCGAGTTGGGTGGTGCTCTCTGGATTAAGTGCAATGATTACAACGTCATGGATACCGAATACACTGTAATGCATCTGATTGAACGTGGAGATTACGAGTTCCGTATATTCGCCGTGAATGCTGCAGGAAGATCTGAGCCAAGCTCTTGCACGACCCCGGTGAAGATCTGCGAAGTCGAAGGTGGCAAGAAGCCAGAGTTCCTGCGCCCACTTCCAGTAAGCGTCGGCGTTCCTCTTGGAAAGACCCACGTATTCGAGTGCGAGGCTAGTGGCAAACCTGTTCCAACAGCCAGGTGGATGAAGAACGGTCGCGAGATCACCGTTGGCGGCAGATTCAGAACTGAAACGCGGGAAGGTCTCTTCAGACTTGTCATCTCCGAAGTTTGGGATGCTGACGATGGCGACTACACTTGCCAGGCAACGAACCCGCTTGGTCATGCCAATACCACCTCTAGGCTCAGGATTGGCACTCCTCCACGTATCGAACGCATGCCGAATGACCTTTACTTGCCCGAAGGTGATAATACGAAAATTAAGATCTATTACAGTGGCGACCAACCCATGGATGTCACTCTTACGAAGGACGGTCGTAAGATTGAGGAATCCACTCATATCAAGTACACCGCCTTCGATGAGTACCTCATCATCTTCATCAAGGACATCAAGAAAGATGATGGTGGACAGTATGACCTTTCGATCAAGAATGATAGTGGTAGTGTCAGTGCATCCTTCAATGTTTACATCACTGGTTTGCCAGGACCTCCAATTGGTCCTCTCGATGTCTCCGATATTGATAAGCACACCTGCACCCTTACCTGGCATCCACCTAAGTACGATGGTGGCCTTCGTATCACCCATTACGTCGTGGAGCGTCGCGACGTCAGCCACACTCACTGGATCATTGTCTCTTCCTTCTGCAAGGAGACGACCTTTGTTGTCCAGGGCTTGACCGAGGGTCAGGAATATCTGTTCCGTGTCATGGCTGTCAATGACAATGGCATGGGACCTCCT
Organism: Calameuta pygmaea; assembly: GCA_031762395.1. Lineage (NCBI taxonomy): Eukaryota > Metazoa > Arthropoda > Insecta > Hymenoptera > Cephidae > Calameuta > Calameuta pygmaea. The sequence goes on along the minus strand of JASANN010000517.1, from coordinate 1,055,620 downwards.
CTCGAAGGTGCCAATCCGATCAAGGCCAAGGCTCCATTTGATCCTCCAAGTGCTCCTGGAACTCCGAAGGTTATCGAGATTGGTGGCGACTTCGTCAACCTTTCTTGGGACAAGCCAGAAAGCGACGGTGGCGCTCGTATCCAAGGATACTGGGTGGACAAACGCGAGGTCGATAGTCAGGCCTGGCAGCGTGTAAATGTCTCAATCAGTCTTACCAACCAGATCAACATCAGCAATCTAATCGAAGGCCGACAATACGAGTTCAGGGTATTCGCCCAGAACGAGGCAGGTCTTAGTCCAGAATCCAAGGCTTCGACCTCTGTAAAGATCAAGGATCCTCAGGAGTCGACACCACCAGAAGTTGTGAAGCCGCTCAGAAATGTCAACTGCATCCAGAATCACAATGCTCACTTCCAATGTACTATCACCGGCAAACCCAAGCCTACTGTCACCTGGTTCAAGGGTGCCCGAGAGATTGTTAATGGTTCTCGTTATCATATCTACACCGAAGGAGATGTGCTGAACCTTGTGATTCACGACGTCTTCGGAGAGGATGCTGACGAGTATGTGTGTCGCGCAGTGAACAAGGGTGGTATCAAGTCTACCAAGGCTGAGCTCTTTATTATGACACCTCCCAAACTCAATGTGCCACCAAGATTTCGCGATACCGCCTTCTTCGACAAAGGCGAGAATGTCGTCATCAAGATTCCATTCACTGGTTTCCCGAAACCCAAGATCACCTGGGTGAGAGAGGGCGAAACCATCGAATCCGGTGGTCACTACGCTGTCGAGGTTAAGGAACGTCACGCCATTCTGACCATCAGGGACGGTAGCAAACTGGACTCAGGTCCATACCGTATCACCGCGGAGAATGATCTTGGTCAGGATTCCGCCATCATTAAGATTCAGATCAGTGACCGTCCAGATCCACCAAGGTTCCCACAAGTTGACAATATTGGTCACGATTCTTTGGCCCTTACGTGGAAACCACCTGTTTGGGACGGTGGTAGTAACATCACAAACTACCTGGTGGAGAAACGTGAACATCCTATGACTAGCTGGATCCGCGTAGGAAACACCAGGTTCTGCACTATCGCTGTTACTGCCCTTAGCCCAGGGCATCAATACGAGTTCCGTGTGTTCGCTGAGAACGTCTATGGACGTTCCGACGCGAGTGATGTCACTGGTATTATCACAACCAAAGACAGCGGCAAGAAAGAGTTCAAGAAGAAAGAATACGAAGTCGACGAGACTGGCAAGAAGATTCGTGGTCGCAGCGACGAGAAAGTTCGTGATTACGACCAGTACGTCTTCGACATCTACAGCAAATATGTTCCTCAACCTGTTGAGATAAAGCACACGTCTGTCTACGATAAATACGACATCCTCGAGGAGATTGGCACCGGGGCCTTCGGCGTGGTTCATCGCTGTCGCGAAAGGTCTAGTGGAAACATCTTCGCCGCGAAATTCATCCCTGTTTCTCATGTGATGGAGAAGGAACTCATCAGGAAGGAGATAGATATCATGAATCAACTACATCACCCCAAATTAATAAACCTCCACGACGCTTTCGAGGATGACGACGAGATGGTTCTCATTTTCGAGTTCCTTTCTGGCGGAGAACTCTTCGAGAGAATCACCGCTGAAGGATACACCATGTCCGAAGCTGAGGTGATCAATTACATGCGCCAGATCTGCGAAGCCGTCAAGCACATGCACGAAAAAAATATCATCCACCTCGACATTAAACCGGAGAACATCATGTGTCAGACACGTAATAGTACCAACGTCAAGCTCATCGACTTTGGTTTGGCTACCAAGCTCGACCCTAACGAAGTTGTTAAGATCAGCACTGGGACCGCTGAATTTGCTGCCCCAGAGATCGTCGAGCGCGAGCCTGTCGGTTTCTACACCGATATGTGGGCATGCGGTGTCCTGGCCTATGTCTTGTAAGTACCTACGAGTATTACGAACCTAACCTGATCTAGGTAACAACTGCTCAACTTTAATTTCAACGACCTTCATTCATTTTTTTTGCAACCTATCGATGTAGGTTAAGTGGTCTGTCTCCGTTCGCTGGGGATAATGACATCGAAACCCTGAAGAACGTTAAGGCCTGTGACTGGGATTTCGACGAGGAAGCATTCCGCGATGTGTCCGAAGAAGGCAAGGACTTCATCAGGAGGCTCCTCATCAAGAGCAAAGAGTACGACTCTGATTATTTCAGTTGATATAGAATTTTTATATAATCTTTTTATTAATTATGGGTTTAATAACAATACTTCGCTTCACCAGGAAGCGCATGACGGCTCACGAGTGTCTCCGACATTCTTGGCTCACCGGTGATCATAGCCATCGTACCAATCCCATTGAAAGCAGTCGCTACCTCAACTTCCGCGACAAGATCCGCGCGAAATACGATGATTGGGAAAAATATGTACTACCCATTGGTCGACTTGCTGAATACTCCGCCCTCAGGAAACTCCTTATCGAAAAATATAAGATCCATGACACGTGCTTTGGTGAGTAACGATTAACCTTATCGAACCCAATATTAATTATTTTATCCTTGAATACTCTTAATAAGCCTAAAATCTTTTTACGTGACAATAGACCGCAGACAAGCTGCACCTAGATTCGTCATCAAACCCACGAGTGCGTTTGCTTATGAGGGCCAGAGCGTGAGATTCACTTGCCGAGTAATCGCTATCGCCACACCTACCCTGACCTGGTACCACAATAACCAGGAACTCCGACAATCTGTCAAGTTCATGAAACGTTACGCCGGTGATGACTATACCTTCGTCATCAACAGAGTCAAGCTCGAAGACAGAGGAGAGTACATAATCCGTGCCGAAAATCATTACGGATACAGAGAAGAGGTTGTCTTCCTCAACGTCCAACGTAAGTGCATTGCAGAATTTCTCAATGTTTTTTCTCTCAACGACATTATTGCAATTCTTTTTATAATATCACAGCATTGCCCAAGGAGATTCCTAAGTACAAGCCTGAAGTACAACCCGTCCGTAGACGCGAGCCTCTCGGCTACAACTTCTGGATGGAAACTAGTGAAAGTGCGCCTAGTTTCACATTCCTACTTCGTCCTCGTGTCATGCAGATTAGGCAGACCTGCAAGCTTCTTTGCTGTCTGAGTGGCAAACCACCACCCACTGTCAAATGGTTCAAAGATCGTCATGAACTGTCCAAGTACGATTACGCCATGACGAACGCTGACGGCGTCGTCACCATGGAAATAATTGATTGTAAACCTGAGGACAGTGGCAAGTATCGTTGCGTCGCTACAAATTGCCACGGTACCGATGAAACCAGTTGCGTCGTTATAGTAGAAGGTAAGTAATTAATTATTTTTAGTATTTCGTCACATTCTATTTCAAATCATTTCAATGATTCATACTGTATCTTTCAGGTTTATAGTTGACTGTTTAATGTCTTTTATTTCTTCCATTTTTATAGCATTGTTAATCTTTCTTCATCTATTCCTTCCAGTACTTTAGTGTAACTCTTTTTTTACTTTTCGCCTATCGCTTGTCTGTTAATGGCGAATAATTTAGATGATCTTCGACGCTGGTAGAAGCTCAATAGGTATCAGTATAGAATGGCTAACCGGTATTGATTTATTTGTAGGCACTGGCGAGACTGAACAACAAGCAAAATTAGCGCATGACTTCTTATACTCTGGAGGTAGCTACTCTGTTCTCCGTAAAATTCTTCAAAGTCCCACGTGACTTTCGTCCTTGTCTTTTCTTTCTTTTTCATGTTTCTTATTACCGTGACTAACAGTAGCATGAATTTTGTCTTGTATAGTTCTGCGACAAAATCCTTTGTTCGCTGTCTATAATGTTCTTTAACAGAACGCCATAGGACGCGTTAGCTTTAAGACATTTCAGGATTCCATGTTTCTCTCATATAATTAACCATAACGAATCCATATTCTCATCCAATGTAAATATATGAGTTATCTCTTTACCAGCAGAGATATCTTCGTTCATGGAATGTCCATAACAGGTATAAAAATGGCATTATTGGCCAGCCTATGTAAATATAAGTGGGCACGATTGAGAAACTACTGTATGACTGATACATAATTTTAAGCCTGAGAAACAGAAACCTCGTGTGAAGTGTTCGACTTTTATTACCATTGTCCATTAAATTAAGTTAATAAAATGTGTTTAATTACGAAAGAGAGACACCCGTGTTCTTGAGTACATGATATCTCTATGTTTTCAGAATAATCTTGACGTCAATTGTTCTCGCATGTACAAGATCCAAAGTGTTGAAACATTTTGTATATGATTATTGCAAAATTTTATTGTATTTCCCAGACCGAAGGTATATCGAACAGCCCATAAAACCGGCACCTCCACCAATCGTCACTGTTCACAAGTCTGGATACAGCAGCTCAAACTATAATGCAAGCAGCCAAAGTAGCTCCAGTCGTAACTACAACAGCACTAGCAGCTCCTCCTCCAACATAAAGCAAAATTCATCCTCATACAAAGTAATGGTTCAGTGAACGACAAAGATTAATAATGTTCATTAAAGCGCTGGGATACTCAATGCCATTTTGATTTTAGTCCTCCACCGAGTCCAGTTCAAGAGTAAATGAATCCTCCTCGTCAGATAAGAGAAGTGTCAAGAAATATGGGAGCCGATTAGACACCACCGGTAGTCCATCTCGATCCAGGAGTGCCACCAAAGAACTTATCCGTAAGACATAATGAAATTCTAAAATTTTTAATGTGACAGCACGGAAGTAACGTTGAAAAATTTTCTTTTGCATTTAGTTCCACCTGACGATTCGTTAATGAGGGCACCAGTGTTCACACAGCAGCTAAAAGACCTGACCATCAATGACGGCGAACAATTAGAACTTACTGTGAAGATTGAGGGTGACCCAGAACCTCAGGTTACCTGGTCCAAGAATGGCAAGGTCAGTTATTGAGATTACTATGATGTGCTACCATTGTAATGCCTGGTCTACATTTGAACCCTGGATGCTCAAGTGAGATCTTATATGATTTTCTAGATGCTCAGCTCATCTGAAATCGTCGATCTTAAGTACAAGGGCGGCGTCGCGACCCTCCGCATCAACGAGGTCTTCCCTGAAGACGAGGGCGAGTACATCTGTAAAGCAACAAACAGCATCGGAACAACGACGACCTCGTCTAAGCTCACAGTTAAACGTGAGTGAACATAGTAGATGCATACATGTGACATGATTTGTTACGTGAATGAGGTATTAATTAATTAAATTGTAGCTATGGAAAATGCCTCGGGAAAGAAGAAGAGCGATGACAAACCACCAAAGATCGTCGATCACCTGGTTAGCAAATTCGTGAAAGACGGTGAGGCTGTGATTCTGAGCTGTCGCATCATCGGCGCTAAGAAGTTTGACGTTATCTGGCTCCACAATAACAAGGAGATCAAACCCAGCAAAGACTTCCAGTACACGAGTGAAGCTAACATCTATAAGCTGCACATCGCCGAAATCTTCCCCGAGGACTCTGGTACCTACACGTGCGAAGCCTTCAACGACGCGGGAGAGAGTTTCTCTTCCTGCACTCTCAACGTCCTCGGTGAGTCTTTAAACATTTTCATTGCATGAACTGTTATTGGTATATGGAAATAAATAACGTTTAATATTTCTTGTACAAATAGTACCGAACGAGGATCCCAAGAGTCCAATGTTCACGACATTCCCGCAGTCGGCAACCGTGAGCGAGGGAGAAATGGTTAGCTTCACCTGCCAGACTGAATCCGCGCCCCTCAAAGGTATTTAATCATATCACTTAAAAAATTATAAATTGCCATTACTCTTATTAGAAGTTGATTTAGATTTATTTAATGGTAAGTATACCGAATGACCAGTTGATAATATTTATCTACTTTTAGTAACATGGCTGAAGGATGGTAAACCCATCGATGAGTCCAGCAGTAGGTACCACTTCAGTTCGGACGGCGACAAATCATACGAAATACGTATCAAATCCTGCTCGGTCGGTGACGTAGGTCAGTACTCTGCTCGCGCTATCGGCAAGAAAGGCGAAACAAATGCAGCCTTTGCACTCAATGTCACCGGTCCCGGTGACCTTTGAACCAGTCGCCACTGAATATACTCCGCGCGACAATTATTATTCGATAAAGTAAGTCTTTCATTTGTAATATTGCCGAGCCTCCTACTATGTACCATCGACATTAATGATCTCGTATTGATCATCTTCTGTGCATTTGTCACAATGTAATTAATTGTTTCTTCTAATTTCAGCGTCTGGATGACGTAACGAAACTATACGACGAACGAAAAATAGTTTGAAAGGAAGAAGTGAGGAGAAGAAGATGAAGGGACGCGCGCGTTAAGTGCGCGGTCGCGTGATCGCTAAAATAATAATGTAAAAAATTGACGATTCATTTATTATCGCTACCTATTGTATAAATTATTCTGGAACATTGTGTTTTTCTGTGTGTTTGTCATAATGCATATCGTGTCGTTATACATATACCATTGTATTAATATCACGGATAGCAAGCGCACCTTACACGCTAATAAGCTTCGCTGTACATTCAGGGACGTGTACGAAGAGGTATGCAGTCATTGCGTCATTCTTACGCGTTCATGATTTACACTACAAGTCACAGGTTCGAGATTAGAATGCTCGTTGGTTTTGGCATGTTTAGGGCTGTGCAGCATCCTCCAGCATCCTCAATTATACGAAACGACATCATCGGGACCACAGCTCGCCCTATTCCTGCCAATATTCTAACGCATTAGAATCTCGAACGTACTTGCCGGCATGTATCTTCTTATTCCATGTAATCATATACACTACCGTGTTATATTTGTTTGAAGACTGCTTCCGTTACAATATGAATAAAACATTAAACATATTTCACTTGTCTTATCAATCATTATTCTTTTACTTGTTTTTCAGCCCTATTTCCATACCTCATTCAAATGCGTGAATCCCGAACACGAGTAAATACACAATATCAGTCATGAAGCGAATTGGAACTTTTTCATTGTACGTCTACAGAGTGTGAGCGACTAATAGGAAAGGTTAGCAAATGATAGCTTTTTTGAAAAACTAAAAAAAAATGGCGTCCAGACGCACTACTTACTACAGACTTACTTCGAATTTAAAAAAAACACTGTGAAGGTGCAAACTTTCAGAATCTTTCAGTGATTTACTAGATCTATTATTGGATCTTCACTTACTTTCAAAATTTATTGAAAATATAAAATTGAGGCTAAATTACAATCTCGCAGAATTTATGGAGTAGATAAAAATTAAATGGAAATTGTAGAATATCGAAAATAAATTACGTTCAAATTGAAACAGTAATAAATTAGGTGTTTGGAACATTAAAGTAATTAAGTAAATCAATAAACTAAAATATTAACACTAAGAAATCGGAAATTCTGGCCAAGCATATTCAGAAGTACTGGAAGTTGCTCAAAATTGTGTACACGCACATCCGTCGCGCACGGCTCGGTGAGTGGGAGCAGCCGAAGAGTGGGGGGAGCGCTTGAGGCAGCGCCCGGACTCCGAGCGCTCATTCTTCCTCGAGCTGGTCTCCTATACTGGTCTCTTGGAGCCGCCCGTCATATCCATTTCCAACCAACTTCTATTTCTATATTTATTTGTTCTTTACTTCCCTATTTCTTTATACTTCATTCTTTACTTTCTGATTTATCTCTTTCCCTATTTCTTCTCTACTTTTATACCCCCTATTCATTACTTTTCTACTTTTTAATTTCTTTATTTCTATCTTC
>JASANN010000517.1:1016952-1047728 GCA_031762395.1 Calameuta pygmaea | reverse complement strand
GGGCCTCGGAGGGGTCGTAGCTCCCTTCTGGAGAGGCAGGACCTCACGGAAATGGGCGAGGAGGGGCCCATTTCGCTTCCTTGTACTTCCTGCTATTCCTACTTTTTCCACTGTTCTCGTTTTTCGATTCTCCAGAATAATCTGATCCTCGTGCATACGTTTTACACAATTTGTTCTCTCCTTGTTCCCTCAGTCCTTACCATCTCTCTTCTTCACTCTTTCTTTTTAAACAATCTTCCTCTTTTTCCCTTAAACAACATCTTTCCTATCTACTGCCATGAAACGTTTCTACTCAATTTTCGAATTTCCTTTTCCTTCCTATGTCTCCATCACTCTCCTCCTAGTATATCCTCAAAAACTAAGATTTTAAAATATCTTTTGAAAAATGAAAAGTCCAAAGTGGAACCGCATATTAACATAGAAAACGCAAATTATATTGCAGCGATATATTTAATTACTATTTTATTTATTATATATTTTATTACTAATCTTTCATGACTCATATATGTTCATATAACTGTACTTCACATACTGTTTCATTATTGTATTTAATGAATAAATTATCTTGAAACACTTATTCGTTGATATTCTTTTTCCCTCTGCGAATATCCCAAAGTACGAATGAGTTCTGCCTCTCTCTAACTCTACACCGTCTTAACTGCATCCTTCTCCTCCTACGTTATGCTTTGACACCCTTTTCAGCTATGCTCTATTTTCGCTGTCATTGTTTCTACCTTCTTCCGTTATTTCATTCAAAATTCATTTAATATTCGTCGCTAGTGAACATTCAACTAGTGAACTTTCCAAGATAAAATATTCCGAATGTAATTCGAAAATCACCTGTATCTCAGAAACGGTTGATTTTAGGGCATTTTCCTTGATTTTTTTAAAGATCTGTTTATGCAGAAAGTCAGAATGATCTGTTTAAGAGGCTGGTACAGGTTAAATTGCGATAGGACCACTTTCAAAATATCCATTCTCTTTTTGGATCTTGCAGTCTGGAACTTCAATTTTTAGCTACTCAAAATTAGTTCGAAGTTTCACCGATAAGGGGGCAGCACCTCCTGGTTATGATATGTGGCGCCATCTCTGAGACAACTAGTGAACTTTGTCGATAAATCTATTCTGAATCTAATTCGAAAATCGCATCGTCGAAACTTCAATGGGCTAATTCGTATCAAATCAATTTGCATTAGTTCAAATTTTCACCGATAAGGGGGCAGCACTTCCTGGGCATGATAAGTGGCGCCATCTCTTAGGGAAACAGCGAATCGTCTCCGATAAATAATTCCGAATCAATTTGAAAATCGCATCGTCGAAACTCCATTGGGTCAATTCATATCAAATGAATTTGCATTAGTTCAAATTTTCGCCGATAAGGGGGCAGCACCTCCTGGGTAGGATAAGTGGCGCCATCTCTGAGAGAACCAGTGAACTTTCGCCAATCAAAGAACTCCGGAATCGAAATTTCAGTGGGTTAATTCTTACTAAAGATTTCGGATTAGTTCGAATTTTTGCCGATAAGGGGGCAGCACCTCCTGGACATGGTAAGTGGCGCCATCTCTGAGACAATCGGTGAACTTTCCACGATTAAATGATTTCGAATATTATTCGGAAATCAGCTGTATCTCGGAAAAGGCTGGGTTTAGGGTTTTTTCCTTGATATTTGAAAAGATCTCTCAATGTAGAAAGTCAGAATGATCTATTTAAGAGGTTGGTACAGATCAAATTGCGATACGGCCACTTTCAAGAAATTCATTCGCTTTTTCGAATTTGCAGGACATTTTTGGTTATTATCCTAGAAGGTTCAGTAGTTTTCCCAGAGATGGCGCCACCTATCATGCCCAGGAGGTGCTGCCCCCTTATCGGCGAAAAGTGGAACTAATTTCGAGTAATTTGAAAATTCAAGAGTAGACTGCGAGTTCCAAAAAGTAAAGGGATATTTTGAAAGTGAACCAGCCTCTTAAATAAATCATTCTGACTTTCTGCGTTAAGAGATCTTTCAAAAAATCAAGGAAAATGCCCTAAAACCAACTATTTCCGAGATACAGCTGATTTACAAATTACATTCGGAATACTTTATTTTGGAAAGTTCACTAGTTGAATGTTCACTAGCGGCGAATATTAAATGAATGATGGATGAAATAACGGAAGACGGCAGAAACAATGACAGCGAAAATGGAGCATAGCTGAAAAGGGTGCCAAAGCATAACGTAGGAGGAGAAGGATGCAGTTAAGACGGTGTAGAGTTAGAGAGAGGCAGAACTCATTCGTACTCTGGGATATTCGCAGAGGGAAAAAGAATATCAACGAATAAGTGATTCAAGATAATTTATTCAATAAATACAATAATGAAACAGTACATGAAGTACAGTTGTACATATATGGGTCATGAAAGATTAGTAATAACGATGGAATTAGTCATATATTTTAAATATATCACTGCAACATAATATACATGTTGTGTATTAGTTGCGCTACCACTGTGGACTTTTCTATTTTCCAAAGGACAAAAATGTTTCAGCAATAGGCTTTTTCAATTGTTCTAGAGAAGTTCTGTAGTTCCTGGTCTCGTTCTAAGGGTTGCTTTGGGAACCAGCGGCGAGGTAGCGGAGAACCTCTGCCCGCCATGCTGCAGGTTCATGTTCACGTTTCGCTCGGCTACGACGGAATTCGAATTGTCGACGGAGGCGATGATCACAAAATCCTACTTCCAGACTTGCCGTTACGATTTAGCGCCATGATTTTGGTATCGCCTTAAATCGTAGCGTTGTGCATCTCCCTACCCATCTCTGGTAACAGAATGAATCTGAATGTTTTTAGAAACGTTCGTATACAACATTAAATTTTGTTTCTAGACGTTTACATTCTGCACAGAGAAGCACAGCTAGTCGAGCTTTTGACCACAGTCGATGTATGAAGACGTCCGTTTTCAGTAGGTGCAAGCAGATTCAAGAAAAATGTTTAAAACGTGATTATATTTAATCACATTTTTAATATATCCAGTTGTATTTTTTTATAGAAGACATTAATTGTTCCACTAAAGCAATAATGGAACTCGTAGAAACGGATGAATGTATTATCCTTAATACGATATCACGTAAGTTATTTAAAACTGTTTTTTTTCACTTTTCCGGCAATAGGAGGTTAGGGTAATTATTTTTGGCATGGCTTTCAAATACTTGTTAGAAGTATTTAATATTATTGTTCCGATATACATTTTTAAGGACTGCTTGATTCTTACATGAAAGTACTTTCATACTCTTGTTCTGCATGATTTTATTTAAAGCATATTTTTTCAAGGTATTCTGAAAATATCGTTTTAGTAGATACTATTTTGGCTCAAGGCTTATATACTTTTATATAACATTAAATCATGATTATTTTCCAGCCTTGCGTAAGATTGTGGTTGAAGCAGTAGGAGCTTCATTTTTATACCTGGTCACGCACACTAAACTTGAAACCCCTTTCGAGCGGAGCCAGTTGCATGATCAAGACTCACAATCATCCGATGATGAAGACGTGGTTGAATATCAATTTGAAGATGATTTGGATTATTTAAGATCATTAGATCCTAAAGAATGGAAAGATCAGGATCATTATGCTGTATTAGGATTGAAGAAGTTGAGGCATAAGGCTACTGAGGATGATATAAAAAGGGCTTGTATGTATCATGCATAAACTAACATATAATGATCATATTTAATAATCTACTATTTATTTTGGATATATTCACAACTCATTTAATGTAAATTTTATACATCAGATAAGCAAAAGATACTTAAGCATCATCCAGACAAACGTAAAGCCATGGGAGAGGAAGTGCGAAGGGATGATGATTATTTCACCTGCATTACACGTGCATGGGAAATGCTTGGAAATCCTGTTAAAAGACGCAGCTATGACAGTGTTGATCCTTGTTTTAACGATGACTTACCAGAAGAGAAGGATGCAAAGAGTAATTTCTATGAAGCTATGGGTAAAGCATTTGAAGATAACTCTAGATGGTCTGAAAAGAAGCCAGTTCCACAACTAGGCGGAATAGACACACCGAGAGAGAAAGTTGAGAGGTTCTATTCCTTTTGGTATGACTTTGAATCGTGGCGAGAATATTCATACCTTGATGAAGAAGACAAAGAGAGTGGTCAAGAGTAAGTGTCTATAAACCTATTTATTAACGTTTGTATTCGATTTTTATTATCAAAACTTTTTAATTCTAGTCGTGATATGCGTAAGTGGATTGAAAAGAAAAATAAAGCAACTCGTGCTAAACGAAAGAAAGAGGAGATGACCCGAATTCGAAGTTTAGTTGATATGGCTTATAACTTGGATCCCAGAATAAAGAAGTTCCAACAAGAAGACAAGGATAAGAAGACCGCAGCAAAACGGGCAAAGCAAGAAGCAGCCAAAGCTCGTCAGAAAGAGGAAGAAAGATTAGCTAGGGAAGCCGCAGAAAAAGAAAGATTAGAAAGAGAGAAGCGCGAATCCGAAGAGAAGGCACGAATGGATGCACTAAAACAAGAAAGAGAAGTGCAAAAGAAAGCTCTCAGAAAGGAAAGAAAAGCTTTCAGAGATCTTTGCAAGTCAAATGATTACTACGCGGAGAATCCAGCCGAGAATATAAAACATATGGAAAGTGTAGAGAAGATTTGTGAGCTTTTTAAATTGGTACAACTGGAAGAAGCTATGAAAAAGCTACAAAAAGACGGCAGAGCAGCCTTTTTAAGTATAGTAGCTGAGACTGAAGAGAAAATTGAAGCTGAACGTAGAGCTGCTATCTTCGGTAACGAAACTCGAAACACTCCGGAACGACAAGTTAAAACTTACACAGCGCCATGGACCGAAAATGATCTACAGCTTCTAATTAAAGCAGTCAATTTATTCCCTGCGGGAACAAATCAACGTTGGGACGTCGTAGCTAATTTTATAAATCAACATGGAAATCCTTCAAACGGTGTCAAACGCGATGCCAAAGAAGTCCTTGCCAAGGCTAAGGATTTGCAATCGATAGACTTTAGTAAATCTAGCTTAAAGGAACAAGCCAATAAGAAAGCTTACGATAATTTTATTGCTGAGAAAAAATCAAAGGAAGCAATCGATGACAGGATGCCAGCCGTAACAGAAAGATTGGATCATCCAGTGTCGAATGGCAGTATATCAAATTCTGCAGTGGCTGAGGATACAAAAGAAACTAAGAAGGAGCCAGTTCCCTGGACACCGGTTGAACAGAAACTTCTTGAGCAGGCTCTTAAAACATATCCCTCGACAGTTCCTGATAGATGGGATCAGATTGCTGGTTGTATACCCACAAGGACAAAGAAGGAATGCATGAGGAGATACAAGGTGATCATACATTTTTATCTACAAAACAGCCCCCTTGCATATTCCATCCTTTAATATCTAACATATAACAAAAATATATATCGTTGCAGGAACTGGTTGAACTTGTTAAGGCGAAGAAGGCGGCTCAAGTTATGAAATAATATTGATTTATGATTAAAGAAAAAGTTGCCTGTAATTTATTGAACAATTACCTCGAGCGCATTTGATGACTACTGGTTGTAGCGGTGGTTAGCTTGTTTGAAGTCTTGTTTGGATTTTTAAGGAGCTAGCAAAAGTATAGTTCGAATAACCTCGTCGGCGGATGTACAAAGTGTATCTACGAGCATACGAGCTTTTTTATCACCCTATATGCATGTACAATAATAGACGAAGGAAAGATACAGATATACGTATAGGATGATAAAGTGAACACTTTAATCTCTTCTTTGTACATTTGATTCGTATTTTTGAATAGGCATGTGCGAACGTTTAATGTCGGGTTGGCTGAATAAGGAGTCGATATAATAATAATAATAATAATAATAATAATAATATCGCATCAATTCTTTAAGAGAAATACCTTCTGTTCCATGTCAGTTCTTGTAAATAATTGTAAAATACAAGAAATATAAGCATGGTTACGAGTAAGTATAAAGCGTACATAAAGGTTTCCATTGTTATTGAATATTTCGGGATGGGATTTACTGAATGGACAATATCGGCATGTAGATACTTGAAATTCTTATAGTTTAATTTGACACATTTTCGACAACAACATCAACAACAACAATTTTCGTGTTAGTTCTTTCTATTTGGCAAAATGCCATTTCATGCTCGCTCTTCTTTTTCTCATTTTGTCAATCATTCAAACGTTCTTTCATATTAATATCTTTATCTCTCACATGCCTCATTTTCTCATCATTTTCAACTTTCATTCCACAATTGTTCCTTTGCCTATTTTTAAAATTATATTCATCCCTGTGACTGCAATGTTAAAGCAAAACGATGTTATCGATCGTATTTTGGTGTGCGCCATACGATCATGATTTTTCATAAAAATCGTGTAATATTAGATTTAAAAGGCCTAAAAAACATTTTCTCTCGGTCTAGTATACAGAGAAGTCACCACGCTAAACGTAATCGGAAAAATGGTAAAAACGGCAGTTTACGAGGTCGAAGTAAATGTGCGTCCATATCTGCTGTGTGTACCTAGTGATTCTGTATAATCCTCATGAAAAACCACTCTCGTTAGACCCGGTAACAATCGGTAATCTTCAATTATCGTTTACTTTGACTAGCCAATGTTTCCGTTTACACCATGAACATTTTATTGCACCACCTCGGTTATGTGTTACCCTCGAAATTGGTATTATAAAAATTGGCCTAACTTCCTTTTGAGTTTCTGAAACGTTCAAGGATTCTTGTGCCACTCCCTTGCTCTCCTGTGATTAAATGATTGAGCTACGTGACTGAAAATAAAGGTATACAGTGCACTCAATAGTATCGATGAGATAATACGGTAAAATAGTGAATTCGGAAAATGGTAGAAGAACAGTAATGGATGAATTAACAATGGATTCTTACGAAAATATTGTTAGTTTCCACAGCTCCTTCAAGGGCTGGAGTATTATCATTTTTACGTGAAATGATAATAATAATGGCAGGAACGATTTGGAATTGTCGCAAACGTCGAATTCCATTTGAAATCGTCGATTTCGATATCTTCAAAACAGCTTCTCGGCGAGCTATATAATAATCGCTCGCAGAGAAATAGTCCACGGGAGAGAACCAGTCTCGTCGAAACTCATCTTTACGAACGCGTCAAATCCTTAAAAACGTACTCAATGACGCTTCTTCTCACATTTACAAGAAGAACACAATGGCGCGTAGACAAGAAAAACCCGGATACGATATAATCGAATAAAATAATTCCCATGGGCTAATAATATTATAATCTCGCAGCTTTAATGGAACGCTTTTCATTCTTATTTATAAGGATGTCGCAACTGTAAACGTATTACGATTTACGAAGAGTATGGAAATTGTCATCACATTGATAATAGAGATAGATAAACGAACAATCCTTTTTCTAATCGAAATTACGCCATCACCAGTTATTATAGCGCGAACTTCAAACGCGTAAAAAGGAAGAATTTTCGAAACGACCGAATATCCTCGGCTTTTCAAATCTCCCGCGATTTTCAAATATTGCCGCCACTTTTAAGAAATTGGCAAGAAAAAATTCAACGACAAGTTTCCAGTAGGCGTGGACTCGAAAATTCTCTATTTCTTCTTTCTTTATCAGAGACGCTATTATCGATCCTCAGGCGTGCTCTGGTATGATTAACGATAGTGCAGAACCACCATGGATGACACGGTGAATAAATTAGCAGTGGTAGCATGTGTGAGAGCCTCGTTAGCACGATGAATTCGAAAAATACACGACGAAACACAGAGCAGCGTTTGGACCGAAGCTGCATCCGGTTGTAACAAGAGATAAAATGACGAACGGAAGTAGCAGTACCGCTTCCAAAATGTCAATTTTACGTTCTGAATAATCCTTATCTAATTGTCATAACTATAATACCACAATAATAGAGTACACGAATTAATTTCGTGCTATTACTTATACATTCTTTTGCTTCGTCGCATGAAATCTTATCTTCTCGAATTCATCCTATAGTCTTGAGTCTCTTTAGAATTTGTTGACTACATATTTTCTTTTATCGTATCGATACAAAAGATGATCTCTCTCTCCCTCTCTCCCTCCCCCTTTCACTCCCACTAGCATACAGTCTCTCGTCCGATCTACGTGTCACGACAAGTGCTATTAAAGTGTAATCCTACAAGTTTATTTAAACTCTCTTTATAGTAGTATAAAAAGACTTGCTATAGAATACATTGTCATAAGAAAAATGTTGAAAAAACGAATACGAAAATCGAGTATATAATAAGTAGGTATACATTTGGGGTGCGTACGTATGTTGGATCTGTGGTTTATCTGCGCTCGCCTATTTAATTCCGCGTTCTTCCGTTTTCTTCTTCTCTCTTTCCATATCTCTCTCCCTTTTCCTCATTGCTTCTTTAGACGCAGATAATCTTCTCGACAAGTGCACAATTACGGACGTACGAGTTTTTCTGGCTCTGCACACACACTACCTGTCTCTCATCTTCCTCGTTGAAGAACAACTACGTGTCCGGGTTGCAGCCATATCCTTGCCCTTTGACCTATTTGGTCGTACCGATTAACGGCTCCTGGATTACTTAATGATTCTTGCAAAACACAGCTAGAACCCCGCTAATGAAAATGTCGAGCATCGTGTCTCCTGGCTGCCATTTTGTTTTACTCCATCGAATCTCAATAGCGTATCATTTACTAATATCTCCGTACGACGTATGAGCGTACAATTGTTGTGTATATATCTTTAATTGTAATACTCGTTCGTAATGAATCGCAATAATAATTCGACTAATTGATAAAGTCTTCTCTGGTCCGAAAGAAGTTATTAGTTACTTAGGCACTTGTTATCTTTTTATAATCCACCGTATGAATAATAATTATCTACACTTTCTTAACGCAATGCCCCACCTGGCCACACCTGATTCTCAAGTGACTAAAAAGTAAATGGTCACTCTCGATATACTTCCCCCTTTTTTTTTGTTTCTTTCTTTGGAGGTCGAGGCGAATACATCCTCCCGGGTGGCCCCTCAGTTCCCTCCTGTGTCTTTTCGATTCGATGTCCCTTGGGACGATCTCCTCTCACGATAAAATTCTACTTAACGGATTATACCTAACGCTTACTAAAGTTAACTCAATTCCATCAAAAGCACGATTTCAAAGCTTCAATGACTCTACTCTTCAAGATTTCACCCTTAACACTTTTTTTCCTTGTCTGCTCGCCTTTCCTTTCTTTTACTCTTGTCTGTCTCCCAACGCGTACTGTCTCACTCCCCACCCCCCCTCTCTCTCTCTCTCTCTTTCTTTCCCTTGCTCTACCTCTTTCTCTTACCCACTCACTCACTCATTCAGACATTCTCTTCTTTTCGTCTTTTCGGTGACCGACTCGATCTGTAATCGAATAATCATGGTCTACCGAACGCACCGAAACGCCCTGACGTTGGAAAACTTGAAATTCGTTACTTCATGTAACGCGTCGTGGACAACAACGTGAACGTCGCTTCGGATGGCAGTCCGATGGGGTACAGTGGATTGGTAATTCGAATGAGACTGCCAAGTCCTTTCGGATCTCTTTGCAGAGACTAACCAAAGGAAATTCCGAAAAAAAACCGGGAACGTTACAGCGTTCGTCCCGGTAACGATTGGCTACGTAGATGAGATACGCATCGGAAACGTTTGTTGCTGCTAAGATGGTGGCTGTTGTCTCTGCTGTCGATTTTGTTGGTGCGGAAACTGCTGTTGAAGATGATGCTGCTGCTGATGAATCTGCTGATCCTGAATGGGGTAAGGCAGCTGTTGCTGATTTTGCTGCTGGTAATTCGGATTCCATTGTTGGTCCATGCTTTGTTGCAGTTGATAAGTCAGCGGTTGACCTCGACGTTCCTGAAGAAGCAGCTGATGAGCTGCCCGATCCATTTCCTCTCGTGTCATATCCAGGGCCTCCTGCATCTCTCGTGACGTGTATCGAACAAAGTCCGGATCGCAGTACTTGCCCAAGCCTTGTTCGACGAGGACCTGGGGATGATCAACGGATCATGGTTAGGATGTGTGACAGTTAAATACGAGGAGACGAGCTAGAGAGATGAAGTAATGACTCACCCGTCCGACCAGACTCTCGGCACTTCCGATCACCTCAAAGTTGGGTTTTCGATCCGCTGGACTTCCAGGTAGACTATGGGACAACCTTTCAGCGCCGACATTTCCGTTACTCTCGCCGG
Organism: Calameuta pygmaea; assembly: GCA_031762395.1. Taxonomy (NCBI): domain Eukaryota; kingdom Metazoa; phylum Arthropoda; class Insecta; order Hymenoptera; family Cephidae; genus Calameuta; species Calameuta pygmaea. Next base: position 1,037,510 of record JASANN010000517.1, on the reverse strand, counting down.
CCCACGAAACTAATAAAGAGGAATTTAATTAGATATCTATTTGTATCGCCGATAACAGCGCTACGCTGCTGTACCGTAATTATATCGATGCTCTGGTGTTAAGTGTTAGTAAGTTAGTTAATACGTGTTAGCTTTGAAGCTTCGACGCACAGGCACATGCTCATTAGGCAAAAATAACGCGTCCGCGTGGAGATAAGCATTTTTGAGACTGTTCACTCATCTCCAGAATGGATGGGTGTGTAAGGATGAGCTGGGGGGAGAGCTTTTCTCCAGCATCGACAAAAGTAAAAAGTAAAAGTTATAATAATGAAAGTGAAAGTGAAAATGAGAGAGAGAGAGAGAGAGATAGAGAGAGAGTGAAAGATAAAGCGAGAGTGAGAATAAAGAGAGGAAATTGTGTGGTGAGTTTGTGTCTGTATAGAGTGAAGAAGTGAAGTAGAAATGGGTTAGACAGAAAGGTGGAATGAAATGCGCTCCCCCGTTGAGAAGTAAGCTGGACTGTGAAGTCACCTCGACCGTGAAAGGAAGCTCTGTGGGAGAAACAGGAGTCGCAATCGCGCCATTGCCGGGAGTCTACGTCAGCGAGATATCCGGCCACAGCAATAGCCTGTGTCTGCGCCAGCTTGAGACCATCCGCAACGCTACGACCAGCAGACAGGTTGTCGCCGTGAGCAGGATTGGTAGATTTGGTGGAGCCATTACGTTGACGGGATCTTCTTTGGGAGCGTCGTGAACGGGTACTGCCACTGGAACGATTTCCTCTGGTTCCACTATCGGAAGTCCCTCTATCTCGGTGGAAGACTCGTTTGATGGAACCGGTGGAGCTACCAGGAGACGAATCCTCGCCGCACCGATCTACGGCCGATCGTGTCAGCTTAACCGCGACTCGACCGTTACCTGCCGACCAATCAGACACGACCGAGTGTCCCTCATCTCCATGGGGCTCTTCTCCCGGAGACGGGGCCACCGGTCCTCGTCCCTCTAACGGCAAAACGCTGTCCTGGCTTATCCTACCGTGACTACTCCACGAGGCACAATCGACACAGCATCCTCTTGCTGCATAGGAATAGTAGCGAGGTATCCCGTTTGATGACTGAACGGAGTTGGGACTCGTCGCGGTGGTTGAGGTGTTGGTCGTCGCGGTTGCGGTCGTGATCGTGGTCGAAGTCGTCGTTGAATTCGAGGTCATGGTTGTGCTCGTGCTCGTGGTTCCTGTGCCGGATGGGGGTGGATTCCGGCGGGGGGGTGGAGTCGGGGGTGTCAACTGCCGCTCGATTCCGTCCTGAAGACTGCTCGTCCCGCAACACAGGCAAGGGAGCGCGCGCGCGTAAAGCCCTTAGTTCGTTAGTCGGACGATTTTCTTCCACGTTAGAGTCGAACGCTATGGATATGGACTTAATAGAATTTACGTATTCTTCAAATCAATTATACACGGACGTAAACCAGGTAACGTTCTCCTTTGAGAACAGATAAGCGTTCGACTCTTCGTGAGTTACATTCTAAAGGTCTAGTCAAGCCACGTGTAACGTGCTGATCATGCTAATGAAAGCTGAGTGCTTGGGATTCGTTTAAGAGATTTCTAAGCTAGTGCCATTATTTTTCGAGTGGAATATATGATTGGAACATTGAGTGAACAGGAGGAAACCATACAAGCAGACATGCAGCCAAGCAACGGAGGATAAAGGTTAGCCGATGGCAAGTAACTAAGTACGAGGCCCTAACTGATCTTACCATATTCGCTACTCGGGTGGAGATAGTTACCGCTACCCGGTCCACTGAAACGTACGACAGTCAACAGAAATGTAGAACGATGATAAATCAAATGAAGTAATGATTAATAATGCCAAATAATTATGCTGCCAATAGAAAAATTGCTCGAAGCTACGACGCTTTGGGAATAGGATGAAAGGGCATGATGATATACTTATTTTCTTTCAGGATCATTGTCTGGCACCTTATCAGACAATGATTATATCCTACCGATGATTAAATCAGTTTGATGCAAAATCTTTGTTAGGACTCGTCAAAGTGCCAGACAACGTCGTGTTATTCAATGCCAAAGTCGATGACAATTGTTTTCGCGTGTTTTCACGTTAAATGGAACGAGTGATAAGACGATAACGATAACCTCGATGCATCTTTAACATGCACTAAACATCTCGAGACAAAATAGACCCTAAACATCGTTACACTGTTCTTAGAACCTCTTATGGAGTTCTCTCGACTGCGTCAACTTACTCTATGACTTTGTATGCATTTTGATAATTCGTCTGTGGGGCAGAATTTCCAAAAACAGCTAGAGGTCGGAGAGGTATATTTTCCTCGTCGCCAGCGAGTCTCGTGTCCATACCCATTTGGTTCATGGCGCTGTCGCTTAAGCCGCTAAAACAAAAGTGAAGCAATATCAATTTTATTGATTTTTTTACTTTTTCCGCAAACCGATTTTTTTGAGGTTACGTACCCTGTCATGTTAGGCACGACTTGGTGCGATCTTGCTGTAATTTGATTCCCTGCATCAACGCCGACGCCTCTTTGCAATGAGGCATACGGCAGGAAGTCTATGGAATTCGTAGGTGAAACCTGAAAAGAGAATAGAAAGAAATTCATTAGAGTTAGTTATATGTAATTAATTCTTTGTGTACCTTGGAAGTGGTTGAATTAACCTTGAGAGATCTTGCTCTGTGGAAGCTGTGATGACCTTTACGCATACTGGACCACACGCTACCGAAGAGTGAATGATTTCTCTGAAAGTCAATATATAATTGATATCTATATATTCTATGTACTTTGCTCAGCTGAAATCTTGTACAGATATGTTACCCTATGCATGGGTTCAGGATTATCATCCAAAAGTTCTTCCAGATTTCCTGATATAGCTCGCTTTAATTCCGGACCAGCTTCGTGCAGTGTTCTCAATCCAGCCTAATAATTAGTTAATTTATTTATTAATAAAATCTTTGCATCAAGCTTAGGTACAGGAGCTAAAAGACTTACCTGTAGTGTTACTGTATTATGACATTCTTTATCGCCTTCCTTCATTTCCTGTTCTTTGCGCTTCTTGAACCGTCTGAAGTAATCCTGAATCAGGAAAGTGGCATAGAATTTGCCAACGGTGACTTCGTCGTCGACTAAAATATTTAAAAAGAAGACAGCATTATCACATTATGAAATTTTTACCAAAATTATTATCAGGGGAAATAATTTGTTTTCCTTAATACAAACCTCCTGGTGGTGGCACGACTTGGTCGAGTAATTTTGGACTAGTCCGTTTCCAAATTTTCTTTATTACAGCACGTAACTCGGCATTGGCGTCATCGATATTGCCTTCTGTTTTAATCCTGAGTGAAGTCCTTACCACGGCAAAAAGTGTGGCATTGAAAAGTACGGTGCCGTCACTATTCAACGGCATATTCATAGAAACCAGTCTCTGTGAGAAATCAAGAAAAGAGATAACAAAAGTTCTATTTTGAAAGTTTTAAAAGAGGAAACTATTAAATAAATAAACAAAACTGACTTTGCAGGCCACTCTATGAGGACATAATTTGCCAAATCCAAGTGGTGGCGATATTTTTCTTAAAAGTGTCACTACATCCAGATGCTTAATACGACCTTTGGCATCTGGATCGTATTCGGACCAAAGCCGAATAAATTCGTCCAAATGATGCGGTCCTAAAATGGACCAATCTCTAGTGAGGTAGTCAAAGTTGTCCATGATGACAGCGACGAAGAGATTGATGATCTAAAGAAACCAAAAAGTCACTGGCATATTTCTCTAGGCGTTAAATTTAAAGAAAGCCTTATTTTTAACTTACGAGAAACGAGCAGAGTACATAAAAAGATATAAAGTATGGAAAAGCTATGTCGGATCCACATCCTGCTTCACTGTTCCTATCGTCGCTTCTACTGTCGCAGAGAACTTCTTCACGACGTGCTGAACAATCCAGCATAATGTCCTGCCAAGCCTCCCCTGTAAATCATATATAGAAATATTATGAGGTCAATATAAAACATACTCAAAAGCTAAAAAAGCATAGCAGTACAAATAATATATTAATAAAAACAAAACGATACCTGTGGCCGATCTGAAGAGTACAAGAACAGCTTGCGGGAATGTCTGGAAGTTGTTGTTTCGATGGATTGCCGTCTCATTGTCAAGAGCAATTTTTCCAAAGACCTGAATTAAATATTAAAATTTGAAATCGAGAAGACTCAGCCATTTGCTGCAGGAGTTGCCGAATGCTAGTATTTACTTGCATGCCTATCACGGCGTAGATGAAAAATAGCATCACTATCAACAAAGCTACGTATGGCAGAGCTTGGAAAGATTTTATGAACGTCCAGAGTAACGTTCTGATACCTTCGCCTCTACTGAGTAGCTTAACTAACCGCATCACGCGAAATAGACGGAAAAAATTTATGGAGATGATATTCGAGCCAGGCTGAAAAGTCAATGAAACGTTATCAGTTATCGAAATAAACTCTCGTAAGGAGAAACACTGTCTAATATACTTACATTGACTTCCGAATATACGATATCAATGAAACTTCCCAGAACGATAATGAAGTCAAAAACATTCCAAGCGTCACCAAAGTAATTCTAAAATGAAAATGACATCAATTACAATAACCTAACGATACCCTAATTTCATAATCGATGAAATCATTGACAAATGGATACTCACCTTGAATCTAAAGGCAGCCAATTTAAAGACAAATTCGAGTGCAAACACTGCAGTAAATATCATATTAAGAACGTCTAATGCATCTGAATAAAATTTGGGCTGCTGATAAAAAGTCATTGCGAGTGTGACGGTGTTTATCATGATCAAAGTAAAGATCGTGTATTCAAACGGCTGGGAAGTAACGAACCACCAGACCTTGTACTGGATTCTATGCTTTGGTATATAACGACGTACAGGTTTGGCCTTCAATGCAAATTCTATGCAGTTTCTCTGCAACAGTATAATTATCATTAATCTTTTCAAGAGCGTCTCCACTCTCATTTAATCTTGGTAAACTAAATAAATACGTCGATAATACACTTTTTACCCACCTGATTCTTGTCCAACTCGCAATTCTTATACTCCTGTTCTCCTTCATTTTGAAAGGTGACAATAACGAAACCGACGAATATGTTAACCATGAAGAAAGCAATGATAATAATGTAGATGATATAATAGGCGGCGACAATTGGTCGATAATTGTGAATTGGACCATAATCCTCGGCATTCGAGTCGATCGAGACGTAAAGCAATCTAAAAGAAAAAATAGATGAAATTATGTCGCGAAGAAAATAGATTAAAAAAGTGAACATTTATACCACTAAGATATTAGTAAAAAGGGCCAGCCTTGTGCGACTTTGTGTCTAATCTCTACTAGGTACGATAGACTCTGGAGATATGTTGAAACCGGTATAAAAGTTTTGGAGGAGGTTGAAATAATTAGATTCAAATACAGAATACACAGGGACTGGCACTTTTTACCGATCTCTCTTTTGTGTTTATACTCACCCAGGCCAACCCTCAAATGTGGAGACTGTGAAGAGGGTGAGCATCGCCTTGGCGACGTTATCAAAATGGAAACGATTCAGTATCCATTCTCTTTCCTTCAATACTGGCTTGCTGATACTGCCTTCGTCAAATGTGAGAAAAGTACCACTGAAAGAAATCATTGATCACATATTATAATGCTGATCTTGAAACAGATCTGATCAAGTGTTATGAACTGTCATACCGGCACTCAGGTTCTGTCATCTTGGAACCATCGTTACATCTGAAAAATTTCCCCTGTGAAGTACAGAAAGACGATTAGTCGATGGTGCTTTGATTTTTAAAACTTGTTTTTTTTTTTTAATTTGCGTCAATATTAAGTGTTAATCGATATACTTGTAAGGCTTAATTAATAGCGGATGTAGAGACAAAGAAAAGATAATTTCAACGAAATTCAAAAATAAAAACATTCCTTCCGACGTGCATACAAATACGGTACAAGACAAGATGCTGCGTTAACCGTAATTAATCTTTCGATTAATTAACATATTGACATTTGGCAATCATTATATCTGCCAAGAAACGTGAAATTCATATAAAAGTACAAAAGAGAAGTTTCCTTTGTATTTTTCTTCTTCTTTTTTTTTTTCAATTAATGTCGATATAGCCCACGATCGATCGATTCTCGGCACTTACCGACGGAGACACGAAAATTTTATAACATTTAAAGTACCAAATTAACATTTACTTGAATCACGTAATATTGAAAATATCATTAATTAATAAAAATGATCAATGAAGCAATTTCCTAATTTTTCTATATTTAAGATATAAGAACTGCCTTCAGCTTTGTGGCATTAAAATAAAATTTCCTGTAATCAATGAATAAATTAGAAATTTCACTGTACTTTTTAAATAAAAATTTTCTTTCGGCTCCCACGGCGTACTGACAAGGATCGTTTGATCGATCGCATTATTATTATTATTATTATTATTAATTATTTAACGACGACGATCGACGATCTATGCTCCATAATTGCTGGCAAATTACAAAGCATAGGCGCATAAATACAAGTTCGATCATAAATTCGAAAGTACGTCCGTTTAGCGAATAAAATCGCAAATTTCTCCACCCTAAACTTGCACATATATATCGTATATCTGCATGCTCGTTTGATCGAATGATTGAAACGAACGACAATGAAGCCGATCCGTAATTCGGTATCACCCTGTATACGTCGATGATAAAACAGGGTGAAAGATTTTGCAGAGGAATTTAAAAAAAAAATCTATAGACACATTTAACGCGATTCATCATTGCGTGCTTAACGCTCGTGAATTCCTCATTGCGAATAGAGCAAGTTAAGGTAAGGTGAGGCAAGTCAAAGTTAGCGGTAAGAAAGAAAAAAAAAAAGAAAACTAAAAATATGGACCAGTAACCCAAGGCGGCGTTGACAATGATAACGGCGACGTCGTATTTTGGCGTTATGGGTTCTCTCATGAGAATTCGCAATTTTCGCGCATCACGTATGTACACATGTTTGCCACTTTCATGAAAACACTCGAAGATGATTTCGAACGATTTAATTGATTCTGAGTAACTGCCAACGTGATCGCATGATTTATCATTCTCGATTGTGATCTTTGTATTTGATCATGGCCGCTGACGAAATATCAATATACCCCCATGCATTGCCTTGGTACGAGCTGATATAACGATAACAAATTAAAGCTCGAACCGAAATTGCAATACGGTGTTTTCCTACGCAATACAAATCTATAGTCTTTTTTTTTTTCTTTTCTTACAAATTTACACAAACGACTAAGGTATTAACAGCTACAAGGAACATGCACCTGGCAACTAGCAAAGCATCCTGTTTTCACATATACAGCAAATGTTAAAGAGTGCATGCTCGTTAACGTCGTTCTACGAGCGAAAACTCTAATAAGTAAAAAGGTCAGTGGATAAGAGATACGAAGATTTAACATTCTTATCTCTCGCATCTCCTTTGTACAATTACTTCATGAATTTCGAAGCACAAGGTAGATAATACTAGCAGGTCACATCGTGCTTGGTCTGAGAGGTCGAAGATCAGAGATTATAAAGGCTGGATGCAGGTTACAGGAGTGATTCAGAGGTGGTGACTAGTAGCGACAACAGTGCCATGAATAGGAAGCTCGTCAAAGTCTTTCCAAAGTATGTGATTCTCCTTAAAAAAAAAGAAAGAAGGAATAAATGAAAAAAAAAAAATAAAACGAATACGGAGAAAAACAATTGAAGAGTCACTGAGCATTAATCATCATTGTGCGATGTTTGTCAATTTTGAGAAGACTTTGATTTACGTCATATATCTATAGGTGGGTCACGTGGTCGATTATGAGGTATAGTATTACAGGTACAAATGCGTTTAACATGATTTCGGGCTTTAGTTTTTATCTTTTACCTTAAACAGCTGTACCCCGATAACAGCGAACATGAACTGTAGGAGATAGGTGACCAACATAATGTTGCCGATCGTTTTAATGGCGACAATCACACATTTCACTACGTACTTTACGTAGTTCAGGTCAGGGCAGGTAGGCAGGGCGAGCGAGCACAGCGGGAAACACGGGTACGGTAAGAGAGAGAAAAAACAGAGTAGCATTAATAGGGTGCTCATTTTTTTTACTTCGATTGGTAATTGGGCAATGGGTGATTGGGTCGGGCAGGGGGGGCACTCAAGGGTCAGGGGTGTGTGTGGGGGGGTACGATTATTAATAAGATTATTCTCAATATCATTACCTAACACAGTAAGTACATCGGCTATATCAATTTAATTGATTAAAAATTCATTCGTCCCTTCAATTCGAAGATCCTGATCTACTTTGCATATCGAATTCTCAATTTTTTGGTATTTAATTTTGTCTTCAAAATTAACTAAAAAATCAATTTCTTCCGTCGAATTAGACCTGGTCAGTGCTCGTGCATTCTCATCGTCAATGCATCCCATAAGTACCGCGAGAATCTTTCGAGAAGATGTCGGCCTCCATTAACTTAACTTTTTCATCTTGAAGAGAGTCTCGAGGGCGGAAAACCCCCTGGGAAATTTAACAAACGCGGCGGCCCGTTTATCGCGAAACAATGCTCAGGTGGAAGGTAACTCTATTAATAGTCTAATATACGATACACGAAGAAGGGGGGTTGGGTTGGGGGGGGGAGGGTGTAAATCCGATTAAACCGAGAAAGAGAAAGTTACTCTCGCCCCGATAAGCTCGTACACTCTTGACTATATATATATGTATATATGTATATTGTTTTCTCTTGTACATACATACATCACTTGCCATAAAGACAATGTGTATGTACACACTATCAAATGTGTCAAGGTAGCTTAGGAGGTGACGTTAAAATTCTGGCAAACTCGCTGGGTACTCGAACTCACTCGCGTGTATTCTTTCTTCTTTTATTTTCCCTTTGATAGAGAAGCTCTAAATAGATTCCGCGGAGATTGGCTCTCCTTGGAGTGTAAAGTGACACCAGGGGATACTTTGTGTGTGTATATAAGTATGTATCAACATTACATCGATATTTGGCATAACGATAAGCTACGACATTAAGAAAGTTTCGTATAAATTTAATCTTAGTTTAATAATACGTGGGTCATTAGGCGTGGTAATAAAAAATGAATTAAAATCATCCTGTGCGCACTTTTATATAAGACTAAATCTAACGGAGACTCGTCCGCTATACTATTTGAACGTGTCTCTTGCTACCACGACGTTAATAGAACGATCGATACACATAGAAACTAATTGCGAGGAGATACCACGTCTGACTAAATGTACTTCTCAACGTACGATTAATTGGCCCAAGCTAAAACACCGTCTAGAGTGTTACAGAACGTGAGCTAATCTCCTAAGCGCTAAAGAGGAGTAAATTTATATGGTAAAAAATATATATATATATATGTGCCTGCGTAATCGCCAATATCAATAATCGTTCGTTCGATTGATACTAATTTTGATTGGTGAATAAAAGTATGACAATTGAATAAAGAGATCGGCGCTTACGAGGCGTCTGTTCTACGCGCGTCTACTGCATATATAGCTGGAGGAATGATTAACGGTTTTTCTGGTACCTTCGTATTATACGTTCGATTTGTTTGAAGCGAATGATTTAAAAATGTTGATATCCGATGGTTAGATGTGTTACGGCTTGACACTGAATCGGTTAGGAGCTGGTCGACTCGCAATGACTGAAAGTAACATCTCGGATCGACCGTTTTTAGGTTAGTCGAGCATTTCACTGTTATTCCTCGCTCCTATTTTGATAACGAGAACGAGTGGAGAGATAGGACGTTGCCGTATGCTTATTTTGCAGCAATTATGGTCCAGCTTACGTCTCACGGATTCTTTCCACGTGTTTAGATTTTCTTTGTGATGCCTCGCTTTCTCTCTCCGATACTCTCAGTTGTATCATTCACTGCGCACTTTCTCACTCTCGTTCGCTCACCCACGTATGCTCTCTCTCGTGCTCTCACTTGTAAATTCTCTCCTTCCTTCTACCGAAAAGATTATTTTTGAATTTCGTTTCACTCCTTCGTTTGACCGTACACTTAACCTTTGACGGGTTAATAGCATCACACCACCGCAACAGCTAGTTTGGCAAAGCATGCATTTTTGTAGGCTTTATTCTCAACCTTCGACAGTCGAACACACGGCTCGGCTATAAGGAGGAACTTTGGAAGATGATGGAGATGAAAATTTGATAAGATTTATAAAAAAAAAAAAATAGAGGAGCGTACTCGAGGTGCTTTAGAAAATATTTTGATGCTAAAGTAAAAAAAAAAAAAAAGTGCGTGGGGTACCAGTAAGAGGGATACGGGTACGTGAACTAATTATTCTTCACTTGTTCAAGACTTCCCCAAAACAAGTAAAAGGGAGATAGAGTCTAGCAGGATAAAAAGTTTACAATGAAATAAGGGTAGAGCAAAGTGTAATAAGGTAGAGTAAGCGAGAACAAAAGTTGAATATGTAATAGAAAAGAGTACAGTATAGTGAAGCTAAGTGGAAAGATAAAAAAAAACACAAGGTGATTAAAAAGTATGTATGGTGTCCGACAGGGTTATGCTACAAGGTACAGAAAAGTTCAAGCGGCATAGCTGCTGCTCTCAACGACAAGCAGTGCGAAACACTCTGGAAATGTACGAGAGCACGCTCCGGAGAAGAGGTGTCGGATCGAAGGTGGTAGACCAGAGACAAAGAAACGTAATTACTCTCAAAACAGCTTTCAGGTCTACCCAGAGGTGCATCGGTCGGAAAAAACAACGGTCGCCTGGTGCTCAAGCCTCGCGACCTTTATTCGCAACGAGCCAATTGACACAATCGATCCTTCCAATTTGTCTATCCATTATTGAGGAGTCACCGAGTACATTAAAGCGAATAAAGGTCGTCAAGACCCTCGAGCTCGAGCAAGGTATTCGAGGTAGTTAGGTATATGTTGGTACAATGATGATCATGACGTGAACGATACAATGATGATCAGAGTCGATAAGAATGGAGTTGATATTACTTTTAGAAATGTCAGCGGTGACTGAGTGTAATGATACCGGAAGTTGGTGAGAAGGAAGAGGGTGCTGTGATGAACGAAGGAACGAATGGATACTCGTTCAATGGTAACAACGAAACAATTCGTCAGGTGGGAGAGAATAGCTATTGACTAGGTCGAACGAATTCAGGCCCTCAGCTTGGCGTCCTACCTTGAAGAGTTGCACGCCTATCACGGCGAACACGAACTGCAGGAGGCTGGTGACGAGGACTATGTTTCCGATAGTCTTTACCGCTACGATGACGCACTGAACTACGTGCTAGGTTTCAACATTGAATTATACATTTGTTCTTTACTGGATTTTCAAAATTATTCACATGGTTCTCTTGACCACTCGTACTATCTTATTGAACCTTTCTTTCTTTTTTTTTTTTCAATTCCTCACTAGCTTCTTATATCATCTCTCAGAGTTGCTTAGATACACCCTCAACTGTTTATTTTTTTTCTATCTTTTTCTCGTTTCTTTTACTTTTGCAGATCGCAAAGGTTCGGCAAACAATAGATAATTGTGCGTCGTTATACTCTCGTCATTTTTCGAATGATAATTTTCTTAAGCTTGCTGAATCTTTACGAGTCAATTTTATTGGCAGAGTTCCTATATCCGGTACTGGGGTTGGGGTCGTGGTGGGAGGGCTTTAACGATATTTTTATAACTGGGGGGGGGGGGGGCACATACTGAACGTATCATGGAATGCGAACTAACTTTTATAAGAGCATTCGTATGGAAAACATTTAATTTTATGAATTATTATTGGCCATTACTTCAGTTCGCTTTCACGTGATATGTACTGGAAGAGAACTATGGCAGTAAAGCCGGTTGGGATAGATTACTGTATATAGCTTCTAAGTCTCTATTAAAATAGTGAAAATACTTTCAAACCTATATGACTCGACAGGGCTTATGGGGTCGCAGAAAGGACGCGGTTATGGGACAAATTGTGTGATAGAGTAACGTGGTGCATAATACCTTTAAGCCCTTGGCACGATTAATAGCACGAAGTGGTCTCAGCACTCGAAGAACTCGAAGGATCTTTACCACGGAAATGGCACCGGAACTGAAAATGTTAAATGATTTTAATAGAATTTCTTTAAGGCACAACCTTGTTAAGCGAGTAACGCATATTCGTTTCATTTTAATCGATCGCTATTTCTTTTTCGAGAGTAATTGTTTTTACCTGAAAAACATGGAGACCAGGGACACGCAAACGACTAGTAAATCCAGTACATTGAAGGCTGAACGTAAAAATGCTCCGTCGTGAATGATACAACCATAGGAGATCATTTTTAGACAGATTTCGACGGTGAATACAGTTGTGAAAAAGTAATCGAAGTAGTTGAGGATCTAAAGGAAGTTAAAAATCAGTAGAGCATAATGTCTTTATTCCTTGTAGTAGTAACGTCTTTTTTCTTACCTGATTTCTGTATGAAGAAGCATCTAATGGGTCTTCAGCAGCAAGCATAGCCGAGGAGATCATGATGCATGCGAGAATGATATTACTAAAGTAACTGTGGTTGCACAGCCAATGACAGAAAACACGGAATCTGAAAGTGAAATAATTAAATGATAATTATCACAATGTGTGGTTTAAATTATTAAATTAATATATGAGCAGTTTGATAATTTATGCAAATTTAAAGATAGAGAAAAACTACTTTCATACCTGTTTGTTTGAGAGAAAATAAAAAAGGAAGATCCAGCAGGGATCGGTTGCTTCTTCGTAGCCATATTAAATTCCGACATTCTTCTTGGTCTTGCAGATACTTCCTCGCCTAAACCATCCTCTAATATATGTGAAGGTCAAAAGTTTTTTTTTCATATAGATAGCACAAAATAAGAATTTGAGTTTTAAAGCTGTATTTAAAAAATGTGTTCCAAGTGTACCGTGTATCTCTGTGTGCTCATCTTCTTCCTCTTCTTCTGCCTCGAGATCCTCATCGTCGGACTCCAGGTTCAGTCTTACTTTAGTGTGGCTGTTGGCATCTTCACCTTTCTCAGACCTGAAGAATAGATTCCATGAAAAAAGCGAACCTCACTTATTCCCTTTTTTCATTGCACTTACGTTTCCGTATCCAGAGCAGCCTCGTAATCTTCCATTGTCTCATTGGGATCCTGGTCCAGGTCAGTGCCACCTTCTTCGTCTTCGCCACCAGTTCCTTCGCCTCCATCGTCTAAGCCCTCGCCACTCACTTCATCGCGAGCTGGTGAACCACTGTGCGATTTATTCTTCTCGGCCTAAAAATGTGGAACACTTTCATCTTCGTATTCTACCTTTGCCTACTTTATTAAAGCTTAATTAAAATTCTGAAGTCTTGCCTCCTCCTCGGCCTCTTTTTCAATAGCAGTCAAAGATTCAGCATCGGCCAAGTTGTCGACGGCAATAGCCAAGAAAACGTTTAGTAGGATGTCTATTATATCGATTAAGGAACATATCGCAATTATTGTCGATGATAAAAATAATACGAAGTGCCTTTTACGGTAAAGCGTCATAGTCAAATATTCTCAAAAGTTTATCAAAAGGATACAATTACCACAAATGAAGAGAATGATGAAGTAAACACAGGCAAGAACTCCTAAACTGGAAACTCCACCGTAGGCACGAATTCCCACGTACATTACGGCGTTCCAATCTTCACCCGTTAATATCTATATTAAATCAATATTAGCTTGATTCATGCTCGTCAGATATTTAGGTACTAGTAACGCGATTAACTGATCAGTTTAGATTACTCGAGCTGATGGCCAGCAAAGATCTTAAGGCTTACTTGAAACACGGTGAGTAAACTTTGCCAGAAGCTGTCAAAGTTGCTCCTATATTTATCTTGAAACTCATCGAAGTTGAACTTGCCACCAAATACCTACAAGGATAACGCATCGTGAATAATGAACCCAACGAAATCAGAGCAGAGACCTGTCGATCGATCAATCTTATCGATCCATAATCCTACCTGCATTCCCAGTAAAGCAAAGATGACGATGAAGAGGAAAAGCAGAAGAAGCAAAGAGGCAATAGATTGGATGGAATTTAAGAGTGAAGCCACAAGATTTGATAGTGATCTCCAATATCTAATAACAGAGAAATGTGTACATACGTATGCATATACATAAATATTTATGTATTTAAAATATTGATTATACTCTTAAAGAGATGAAGGATAAACTTACTTGGTTACTTTGAAGACTCTGAGCAATCGGACGCAACGGAGCACGGAAACCCCGAGCGGCGGCATCACGTCCGTATTCGTCAGGATCATTTCGGTGATCGATCCGATGACAACAAAACAATCGAAACGGTTGAACAGTGACACAAAGTAGCCCTAAAAAAAGGACGTTAGGCTCATTATTGCGAGCCACTGAACTTGACCAAGGGATAAATGATGCATTCACTGAACTCCTTAGGAACAGTGGAAATGGCTCAAATGTCAAAGCCTAAAGACCCGAATATTTCTGAAGATCCTAAAGAACTGTCATTTCGTTCACAGAAAATGTCTTCCAATGGATTTACTTTTTATGAATAGCCTTAACGTTTTATCCTTCCCACCTGAATCAGTTTTTATAGTCTACCATTTCACGAATGCCTCTGATGGACTTTTTCTACTTGTGAATATATATCCCTGACAGATTTAGACTGATCTGTAAGTTTTCTACAAGATGAGACAGAGAATGGGTACCTCGGGCTCCAATAAAACAAATATCTTTAGAATTCATTCAGTTTAAATAAGAATGGAGATATCTTTAATTGATGTTGCAGTATGAAAATTGTTATGACTCACCTGAAAACCTAAACTGTACATCTTCAGCATCATCTCCATCGTAAAGAGTGCGATAAAGAAAATATTTGTTACCCCTGTAATATAAAGTCATTCAATTAATGTCTCGTTAATCAGTGTTATTGGTCGTTTTCAGAAGGAAATCAATACCTTGAAATTGGTCCAACCATGATGGTTGCTTATAATGTTCCGTTGCCAGAACCCCAGTATTTAAAAATACTAAGATAATGATAAGCCAATAGAAAACTTGAGACTTTACGGCTTTTCTGCAAGCTCTGCGCATGCGCCGATTTGCCCTAAATTAAAAATTAAAGAAAACCAATAACGTTTGGCTGTTTTTCAATACTTTCTTCCTTTGCCAATAACAACTGGCAAACAGATAATTAAGTATATAATTGAATATAACTGATATTATTATTTACCTTTCCAAATCTCGGCGTTTCCTTTTCCAAATGGATTCTTGCTGTACACCTTCCTCGTCGCCCTCTAATTGATCCGTGCTCTCCATTTCGTTCTGCTGTTTTTCTAAAATAATAATTACCGATAATTAACAAGCACTTCAACTAACTTTCACTCCTCAAACATTCCAAGAGCTACTTTACGTATAATGCACTTACGTTTACCGTCTTGAAGCTGAGGCTCATCAGCATCAGGCTCGATATCTTCTGCTTGAGTTATCCAATCCAAATATCCTCGAAGATCATCCTCAATCTGCTGTTTCTCTCGTAGCTTATGAAAGTCACCTCTAGCCTTAGCTTTCTCTCTTTCCTTGGAGAACTCTCTGAGAAGTGAAACCACAATGATAAATTAAGTATGAAATATTATTGTTGACTTGGGAAACATTGAAAAAAAAGAATATCTTCAATTTCATTAATTTCAAAAAATCAAGATAACCTACCCGGATAACACACCAAGAATTAAGTTCATAACGAAGAAAGCACCAAGGATAACCATCGAGATGAAGTAAATCCATTGCCAACTATTTCCCATTGCGTCCTGAATCTGTAGATATAAGAGAACTTTCATGATTATCCTCTTAAGAATATCCTCTATTATTCCTAGAGTAACTAAGTTTCTATCTTACATCGTACAATACGTCGGTCCAACCCTCCAGAGTGACACATTGAAATACAGTAAGCATGGCGAGTCCAAAATTGTCGAAATTTGTTATACCGTAGTTTGGACCTTCCCAATATTTGTCACTACAAATAAATTCATTACCGAGGGTGTTACATTGAAATCCCTCTGGACCACAGGGATGCGGATCATCCATCATCTCGCCTGTAACAAACACATATATAGCATTAAATTGTGCAATTAAAATTCCTCTCAAGTGATTCGCACATAAGGACTTGCAAAAGGAATCTGCGTGTCCGGTATGAATCAGCTGTTTACGGGACACACGGTCCACTACGCTGGTGCTAAGAATAATAAGACGTTCAAAGCTGAATCATGTCTAAAACTATAATATGGCAAGTGTGTTTCGAGGTTATGCGAAATATCGTCAGCAAGAGACTTTAGTGACAAAGATATTTCGTTATCAAACAATATCTTACCGGTTACATTGTTCCAGCAGGTCTTGTGCAATTCTCCAGAAAAGAGCTCAAGCCCGATTATGGCGTAGATGATGATGACGAAAAGTACGAGCAGAGCAATGTGAAGTAAAGGTACCATCGCACGTAGAATCGAATTCAACACCACTTGAAGACCTAAAATAATGGTGTCAATTAAAGTCACTGTTTTAAATTTTAAAATGGCGAGAGACCAAGATTTCCTCTTTTTTTTTGTTTAAATTCAAATCACTTGCCAGTGGCTTAGACAAATACTAATATCCCACAAGAATTTTATACAGATTAAATATTAATGAATTACTTACTGGGAACACCGGATACGAGCCTAAGAGGTCGAAGCACTCGAAAAGCTCGTAAAGCCTTTACATCGAATCCCTCTTTCATAAGCCACATTAGGATTGTGCTGATCATTCTGGAAATGAAAGCGTACATGTTACACGATGTTTACTTTCGAGAGGAAAAAAACGAACAAGAGGATCGAGCCAGGGAAAATGGAAAAACTAAGAATAAATATAGACGTACGTCAAGTGAACGGGTGTAGAAAATTTTTTTCATGAAATACGGTACAATAAATTCGTATATAAATTGCCGTAGGAAGAAAAACAAAAAAAGACCATATATTGCCTCTAATAAATCTGTGCAATCCTGCATATACGTTAAAACGAAACTGTTTGAAAAGGATATATATAGACATAACGGTTATACAAGGGTAATAAAAATTTCAAATCGACTAACCCAGAAGACCCTTGAGTATCCAACGAATGTTTTCCATTACGAATCATTGAGTATTCAGTAAGACGCATTATCGATGCGTAGGAATACGATTTAGTCAGATTGATTATTTGGATTACTTAATAAATTATTTAATATATACGATATTATAGGAAAAAGACATTTAATGCTTCTGTGCGCAATCAAAATGATTATTGAAAAGTTTATAAATAATAGAGTCGAGAATCCGTTCTTTTTTTTTTATTAAATACTTACCCTATGACGACTATCGTAAAATCAAGTAAATTCCATCCGTTTCTAAGATAAGCACCAGGATGCGCCACGAACCCGTAGGCGATGATCTTCATGACGCACTCCACAGTGAAAATTACCAAAAAGATATATTCGATCTTTTCCTGTGAAGAAAAACAAAATAGAGTATAAGTAAACTCGAAGGGTTAAATCTGTAGGTATTCCCACGGGGAAGATTTGTTAATTCAATGAGGAAGGCGCATAGCCAACCCAAATAAAATATTGAGCGAAAATATCGAACAAACAGTTGAACAGCCTAACTTTTGTCAAACTCAGTTATCCAAACGAGCCTCATGGAACAAGTTAACTTTTACAAATTTTCACGCAAAAATTCGAGTTACTCGGAATGATTTTACAGTTTGAAAGGCCCCAAGGAAAACGTTTCATGGGACTTTGTCATTTTACGACCGCGCTGTAAGAATGATGGAAGAAGAATAATAGAAGAACGGAGAAGGACAAGAAAACGAGGGTCGGGATCAGGATCAGTTTAAAATCAAGAGAAGAAGAGCTGGACATTGAATAGTGAAGAGGGTATCCCCTTTTTTGTTACTTCCGTTTAAACTGAATTTGAAAATGTGAAATTTTTTAAATATTTTTTTTATTATATCGTTAACAGAATATTGTATTAGGCTTGCTTTACTTTTATCTCTCAGATAAGACCGAACAGAATCAGATAATTTAAACGAGTGACAGTAGAATTATATAATTATTAAAATTGATATATTATCATTTTTCGAATGAAAGATTTTGAGATTCCCAAAGGGAATAACGACCTCTGCAAATTTTTAAATTCCCGTATTCTCAATCCCCATTTAAAATTTACCCTTCAATAATAATGTAAATTTACCATTCACGGATGCCATTTTGAAATTCATCCGACAGCTTAAATCGATCTCGGCTTTGAAAATAATGGCGACTTTGAAAAGTACACACGGTAAAATCATACCGACAGTACGTTCGATAAAGTGACTGTCTAATGAAAGTCATTTGACGTGAAATAAAGAGAACGTAATAACTTGATAAAATATTTTTCGTTAATATAATACGTAAAATTAGGTCACGACCTCAATGAGAGTAATAAGAGCGTCATATACTATTTCTATATCATCGATCGTCAAACCAGAATTTATTTAGCAAGATGCTGGGAAAAATATCTGATGTCTATTCATGCATATTTTAAGACTCGATAACTGCAAGATTTGGATAACGTATTGAAACGTCAGGAGCATATAGTATGATAATATTTGTCGTTTCTATCTATTCGACAATTTCGTTTCTCAGTAAATATTAATCTTATTAAAAAATGATGAAGTCGTCAGACAGAGATTGCCAAATAAAAAAGTCACGTCTCAAGTACCGTATGGATTATTTGGTTAAAGATAGGGGATAATGCATTAGGGATATTTATAGAGGAGCAAGATACGTAAGACTAACGTAAATAATAATACAGAAAATTCAACCGATCCAGAATGTACAAGACCTTAAACATATGATAAAATCGATAATACTTTGTGAAATAACAAAATGAAAATAAACAAAATTATTGCCACGGCTAAATATGTTTACCGAGTAAAGCAATATCGTGCTGAGAATCCTTACAGCATTCAAATTTCCCGCACTATTTGAAAGTACCAACGATCGCTTAGACTACGCGAGTCAACAATACTCGGGAAAATGAGAGAAGCGAAGTCGATGAATTCGTGAAAGCGATAATGTTGGCGAATTCCACATTTTTTCTGGCAGATATTAATCTTTTGGCAATATGAAAATAGTCTTACGCTCTCGAGGAAAAAATATATTAAACGATGAAATAAAAATTCCCAGTTGCAACAAGCCACGATACGTGGAAGTGTCATGGAAAAGAAATATAAATGAAGCATACAAAACTGTAGAGTATATACATATATACAGAGTATAGAACGAAGGATAATACAGGGTGGTAGGACATATAGGCCAAGTGAAGGCTGAGAAAATGGAAGTGGTACGATCGAGCGTGATCGTTGGAGCGTAGATCGTGAGTGCGTCAATCGCTCGACAGGATGCGGTGCGATGCACGCCGCTGCCACGAAGATTGAACAATTATTGAACTTTCGGCTCTAGTAAGTTTCGGTCCACCAACCCCTCTAACTGAAAATCAATATCAAACTATCGAAGCCGGTAAATCCGTCAGTCCCAACCGTACGTCCGGTCATTGGATGACTGAGAGCGCGAAAATATAACCTCGTGTCGATATGTGCTTTGAGAAAACAAGCCAAAGTAAACCACCGTTATGGCTCCAGGCAATCGACTTCTTATTACTTACCAGATAGGCGTTCGTTTGATTGGAGTCACCGTTTGGATAGGGTGTGTAAACGGCTAAAGCCACGCAATTGGCGAATATCGTCATGAGAATGAGCCATTCGAAGGGTCTGTGTTGTACGGTTAAAGATGATCGTTAAGAAAAATAATGATTACAAAGTTAGTAAAATAATTATTAGGAAAAAAAAAAACCTGTTGGCTGTTGACACATAAGCGGTCGGTAAAACGAAAAAAGGATACTTCCACTCGACGACGTCAATGCACATTTTTCTTAACGGATTTTTTAACGGGAGGCAAAAAAGGGCCCGTATTGGTCTGTCCGGTGGTGGTTTACCACCACGTCGTGCCGGACGCTTTGGGGCAGCAGCTTTCGCTGCAGCCGAGGACGTCCCTCCGGTACCTCCAGCGGTTGGGCCAGATTGTTGCCCGCCGGCTGGCTGACCCCCCTGGGTCTGGACCTGACTCGGAGCCCGGCTCTCCTCCTGGATGGTAGAGGGGGTCGCGGCCATGGGCTGGGCCCCGCCCGTGGGGCCCAACACCGTGCCGCCATCCCCCGTGCTCATCGGTCACTAGTGTCAAGCTGTGTCCTTCTCAAGCGCTTTCGACTTCTTGGATGCCGTTTATTTGGAAATCGACGCAGGAACGAAATGGCGCGGCTGCTGCAAATGGCTGGCATGCTATGGTTCGTCTGTTCTTTTCGTCTGTGCCCTGTGACATATATATAAAACAAAAATGTCATACTTTCTCATTAACCCCTTCCCGTACTTTAGCGAGTCTGACTCGCGATGAAGATTTTGGCCCAAACATGCATATCGCGAGTCA
>JASANN010000517.1:978597-1016852 GCA_031762395.1 Calameuta pygmaea | reverse complement strand
GGTCTGTTTAGCGCGCGTCGATGTGTACCGCTTGGGCCCGAGTTTCGTCGAGCTAAATGGCACGGGAAGGGGTTAAGTCTTAATTCATTTTTTACAGCTACTATTAAACTGCGTATAAATGACTAAGCGGTCATTAAAATTCATTGAAAATTAGTGTCAGGCTAGAATCTATTTTCAAAGAAAATCCTAACTTCGATTAATATATAAATATTCAGTATTCCACTGTTCATGTTACGATGATAACTTTCTTCTTCGGCTAACCTAGTATATCGCTCTGAAACTCTTCTTCGACGATACAACAATAAACTTATATATATTCAGATAATAAATTACAGATGCTTCTTACTTTTCAGGATTATTCATTATCCTCGAAGCTTAAAAGTCGAACGAACAAATAACAATTTTTACATGAAGGAAGTACTGTACGAGAGTTACAATCAGCCTAGCGAAGTTCATAAACAGCTTCCGGTAAAGTTTTTTCATTAGGAAAATCCAAAGGAACGTGAATAACGTTCATTATGAAATTTATGAAACCCAAAGGATGTCGATCACAATTTACAGGGATCGATACAACTTACACACAAATATGTTAAACTGTCACTTTACGGGACAAAGGTTTCCACAGCTCGTATGCTTTATAACCTCTGGACATATTTTCGTGTAACAGTTTTATCATGTCGATGCCCGACAATCGATAACTATAGTAACGTTCCAAAAGTCACCCAAGTCTGGCTAATGACTGCACATACCTATATATCTACTTCGGTCAGTGGAACAAGTTGAGTGCGAGGTCAGACCTTGTTAGTACGCAAGATTCGCGTGGTCACTATTCGCACATGTGCTAACCGAGGGCATCGCCTTCTGTTTCTATACATATATATGTATATGTGTATATATATATATATATGTGACTAATAAACTATTAATTATCGATAATAAAAATTTGTTGTGACATTTTCTATAATCTTTTATTGAAATATGATCGAACGATGTCATATGAAATTGAATAGTTACTGTGATACCGATAACGTAATATGTTGATAATTATACTGATGTAGCTACATGAGATTAAAATGATTCATTATCTTGTTACAATCTAAATGTTGGTATAGAAGAGTAACACTTGAAATAGTTAATCGATATTTTGTATGGCTACTATCTTTTATTTAATGAATAGTACAGATATCGTGTCAAAAGAGTATTGGAAATTGTTAGAAGTAGTAATTACGTATAATACATAGACGTGTAATGCAAAGTAGAGCAAAGAGGAATTAAAATTGATTAATTTCACGATGGCATAGTTTAGGTGCAATATAGACCTATTATCAAGGGGCCATCTCCTTGCTGATTACAATAAAATTGAAGTTCATAATTAACACTCTACCTACAGGACGTATAAAGGTATACCTGTATACCTGTATACCTTAGCCATTAGCAGAAGTAGATTAGTAAGAGAATAAAGATATGAGACATAAAAAATTCGAGACTCGTAACTGGGTGTCAGTTTGGAAGTTTAAGTACAAGTTTAAAATAAATTTAAAGATAGCGGTGGATGTCGTTCGATAAATTCACTTTAAATTCAACAGATCATAAGGAATCTCAAGTTTTCATAACAGCGAAAACTTCAGAGCAGCGAACCACGTGGGATCATATAGAAAACATCAGGTGGTTGACGAATCTACATTAAGGGACGATAATTGACTATTACTCAACTGCATAAATATTAGCGCAAAAGCTAAGGACGTTAAGGATATAAGGTCAGGAGGTTACTCCTCAAGGATAGTAGATCTAGAAACAAGAGTAGTAGCTCGATAGTTTCGTTTGGGCTGGCGGCCTGGGATTTAAAGTGGAGGTCTGCTATATTTAGTGAGCCTAAATACTAGCGAAGCTCTCCCTGCAGGCGAACACTTTTGAACGTGTGGCTGCGTGAACTTGGCAAAAATGTAGCACACTTATCGTCAAAGCAGTATACGATGCCAGTATGGCAACCTGGCGCCCTGATCTTCCTTCTTTATTTTCCAATGGCTTTCCATTTGGCTCTTAGTACAAGTCTTGCAATTTCCCACGGATCAGAGTGAAAGGAATTATGAATAAGATGCTTCTTTTTTTTCTCCTCTCCATCTAGCGGCAGAAGTCCTCACTTATCGGGAATTGATTAAGGTAATATCAAAAAGGATGAACAGGCCTAAAACAGACTTTAGCAGTGAGAAGAGCATTAAGATCAGCTGACACTGCGATATCTTGACTTCATTACAGAAAATCGGATTTCAGTTCTCCCTCCGTAGCTTTGCAGCTACGTCTACTTGTTTAGATAAAAGTGTTATTCTAGGAACGAAATCAATACCTTGGCGAACATCCTGACGTATAGATTCGAGGTTATGTTGTCCTTTGCAGTCTAAAATCTATTACGTAAACTTCAGTGTAGGGCGCCGGGAGACTAGACTGGAGATTAAAAAAAAATCCCGTCACGACTGTCCGCCTTTATGAGTGTCCTTTGATAATCGAATAACTCAAAAGCTAGAATGCTTGAGAATGAATAAAAGTAATAACACTATGTACGGTATACTTTCGTACCATGATATTCCTTGAATTATTGTTTTCAATTCTAAACTCTTTCCGACACCTTTCAATCCCAATGTCCAACTATCTAGCATGCTAACCAAACATAACCTTCAAAATGCATTTCGCTACGTATCAGATAATCTATGAAAATTGGAATATAGAAATAAAATGACAGCACGCAACTCACTCATAGATAGAGATACGATTGTTTTATATATAAGGCTAGTCAATCTAGAAGTTCCAATATCACACAAACTCTCTTGGCATTTTCAATAAGTCGCGCGATAACCTCGAAGACTTCCAATCCGTCTACGAGATGGCGTTCAGTTGTAGATGAATACAAGGAGATGAGAAATGCATCGCGTTTCGTCGTAGCCCAGTGAACGAGTCAGATAAGTTCGTTATATCAGAACTAGTTAAGTTAGGTTAGGTCGACGCAAAAGGTAAGCGAGCTACTATACAGAAGAAGAACGACACCACGCAGTCGTTAAACTCACAGAAAGTTAATTTAGTTTGCGATCATTGGCTGTGACAATTCGAGGGCCGTTCCAACTATAAAGACACAGCACGGTAGTGACTGGTGCTAAGGAGTTATATTTAGTCAGAGTCCACACGCTAAGTACGTCCACTGGCCAGGGCCTCTCCTTCGGGATGGACATCATAGACATCCCGAAAATATTTTTCGAAGACCCGTTCCAACCAATTACAAGTGTAGATGATATAATAAAAAGTGAATAATCATAATATTTTTCAAGCCTCGTAGGATAAAATTTTTTATTTAATAAAAGACCTTCGCGTTTTTGACTCGCGCTGCAAGTCCTTGTATCACGTAGGCGGCGTCTGATGCCTGGCGTCATTTTGATTAAATTCCAGAGACGTACACAACTCGGAATTATTAAGAATCGTGGACATTATTTTTTTTTTTTATAAGTCTCCGAGAGCATTTAAATAAGCACGAGAGATAATTTAAGTAATAACTTCTCGAGTTCTTTCTGTTTTTCTCGCTGGTACGTGCATAATTAATTCTCGACCGTAATATTCAGCTTAGAGGAGGATCTTTGAAGAAGCTACTTACTACGTGTATACAGATATAAATCGGAGAAAGGCAACAAAAAGAATAATTCTGATGTCATGAGGTTTCAAACTGGAGTGAGTACGCGGCCACTTAATAGGCCTTTGAGCTTTATTATTTTTACGGTGAACGATTAAATATACAAGGACACTTTGGAGAATGAAATTTCAATATTTTATTGAATTCATCTGGTAGGATTTTATTAGGATCTCGTAGCACATGTAGGTTGTTAAAAATGAGACAGACCTCGTATATGTATCATACTTAACCGTGTACAATTGGGGATTCATAAAAGGCCAATCGAAATTCTCGATTACTGTTGATACGCACTGATTTGAGAAATGGCCTATTCATTGTATGCAAAAGGGCACAACACTTTTTTAAAATGTCAACCAAACGCCTGTAGGGCAACCAGGGGCTTGGAAGCGCCGAATGTTTGGCTTCCAAATTTCTGTGCAACGATGCGGCACAAGAATCGCGATAAGGATCGTTTGTTATGACTGGATCAGACTATGCATTTCTATGTGCCCAGGCGTATAATAATATTTCTCTAACTTCTCTGTCTTCCTCTAAAGGAACACGACGACATTATCGTCAGCATCACCATCGTCGGCACCATCGTTACTGTCTCCTCATTTCCTTTTTCTCTATTACAATCCCTGTTCATTGACCCGCTTTCCTGATTGCGACCCTTATCTGTGCATTCTTTCTGCACTTTCTTTGATCAAATATTATTTCAGTCATTTCACCACCTACTTGGTCCCTTGTTAATTGCTTCTTTGTACTTTACGATTTATTATCAGATACATTACTGCGTCTGATGTACATAAAAATTAATTGTAAAAAAATATTATAAAATTGTTTGTTGTCGCATCTATCGCTTTTTTTTTAATTTTAATTTTGCAATATTGAATATTTAGTAAGACACGTCGCGCGCCGATATATATGTTCTGCTTTTTTGTGGCTGCTACAACATGACCTAGGATCAATATTTTTTTTTTCCTATTAAATATATATATATACCGTGGCGCTTTTATGGTAGACATGTTTTTATTGTCTCCACGTAACCACACCACTTGCCGGTATAACTATTTAATATAGGTTTGCAGACATTAGGCTACTTCGGACGCACTCGAGCTGTTTATACCAGTTCCTCGTGAATCAATAAAGGGAATAGATGCCGACGGTGAAAGAGCATAGTTTTCTCTTAAATGCGTTAGAGATCAAGAGGTAAACGGTGAATTGAGAACCGCTGTTGGTCCTCGTCGATAAATCGCTGTCGCGAACGAAAACATATAAAAAGAGAAACGGGGAGAAAAAAACAGAGGGTTAAGAAAAGTAAAAAGGAAAAAATAGCACAAAACGGAAGATACTGTCTCAAAGGAATGTTAGATCGACATGAGTTCATACCGATGTGTTTGAAACAGAGTTGAAGAACTAAAAATATCACAAACGTTTTTGCTTTGTTTGGACGACGAGTGGACTTCGGCTAACCCATGGTTCAAAACATCACTTTGAAATTGACTCTCGAAAAGTACCAATCGAAACCTAATATCAGGCCTTAGACTATCTAAAATGTAGATTGGTTAATTGCCGATTTGAGTTCGACGTGACAAAGCTAAAATGAGTTATCGAAAAGAAAGAAATAAGTAAAATTAAAGAATCGTAGCTGACGGAAGACACATTGTATATGTTTGAAAATTTTCGAAAATACTCCAAATCCTTATCTACCCTGTCATCATAAACCTCGAGATGTCCTCAGCAAATGCTTATACACATATAAAACGAATGTAGGTATTTATGGACGGTGCTTAAAGCTTTTTGCCAATTTCTCTTGTTATCTTCAAAGCCAATTCGTATCAGCCTAGAATTCCAGGACGTAAAAAATTTATTGATGAAAAAAATTTGGTATGAATTTCATGGGTTCGGTAAGCGCGGCGCCAGACTAAGTTCTTCTCCTTCGCGAAAATCTTTAATGCGAATTTTATGTAACGTGACGTTGACGTTATCTGAGGGAAACTGACAAATTTTCTTTCGAGCCTCTCTAACCTCTTACTCGCTTTATACTGTATTATCTTTGTCGTTCGGTATAGAGACACAAACGTCCAGATGTTACGTGGGTAATAAAGTGCCACGAACGACGCGTACACGCACTTACTTCACTTGTGCGTTTGCGACTAACGTCAGCTCGGTCGAACTGTTTGTCTCTCGTGTTCTAAAAAAAGACTGGAGCTTGACTGGCATAGAATTTACATCCGTACTACGAACACTTACAGTGCACTTTAAAAGCATCTTCTCTGGAGACTGCAGCTAGTTGCGACGGAAATGGTGGTAATACTGTTGGCAGTGTTCTTACTTTCTCAAAGGGAAAACTTTGCTACTTCGAACTTCGTGCAACGTGCAAGAGGATCAAACTCAAGCGGGAGTAACTTCAGGTTGTGCGCCATCTGTGGTAAAGGTTTCTAGGTTATAAGCCAACTTCTTAGCGAATGCTTTTGTTCTCGCAGAAGACTGTAGGGGCGAAGAGAGAAAGAGATGGCGGACGATGATTCCTCCTGAAGAATTATCCACAACGTAGACCGTACGAAATGGGAACCAATGAGGAAATGAAAATAAACGATGCTTCGCCCACGTTTCAAGCTATCCTGACATGTCGTCGAATGACTGTTGACTATTACTGGCCGTGTGTGTAAGATAGATTAACGATTTGTTACGACTTTGAGTATCACTGGCTCTAGCAGTGATATAAAATAACGTTTGTCCGGCGCCAAGAGTCTTGTCGTGTCCTTATCACATTTTAAATTCGCTTGCGAACTTTTTTCCCAGAAATTTTAAGGATTAGAGTTGATCCGGTGGGAGAGGAAAAAAAAGTTTCGTTTAAAGACCGATATCGGGGGATGAATTATTGATTGAGAATAAATGAATTTCATTGCGAAAACTTACAGTTTTTAGAAAAAAAAAAAAAATAAAAGGCTAAATGACTCTAGCACGATCCGATACTTAAATATTTTCATGCAGCGTGTGTACCAACATTGTAACAGCCAAGGGGTACTATTTTGGCAGTGTTGCTCAGGAGATCAAGTTGAACCACACAGCATCGTTTTTTTTAACTGGCATTTGACGAAAACGACGTTTCAGAGCCAGATAAATAGGTCGCTAGTAGTAAATAGGACGGCTGTTGATTATCATAAAAATTAGAAGGATTCGTAGAAACTAATGTGAGAAAAATACATATGGTCTTATGAATCGCCATAGAAATAATAATCATTTTGACATGTTAGCCCAAAACGGAATATTAAGGATTACGATTAGAATTTAGGCATGTATAAAAACAGTGGTTAAAATAACAAATATTTGATTATCGATTTATGCGTTTTAAAGCTAACTAATAATCACAATAGTATCAAAAAGAAAGATTGCGTGACTTAGCAATCAAGCGAGGCTATTAAACTTATCCGCGTACAATCTATAAGAGAATTTTGTAAAGTCCTGTGGATATAGAAACACGATCGCATCCGGAACGGGACACGTGTGTCGAGGATAGTGCTCGTTGGGTCCGAAGGAACTCGAACTGCTAAGCATTTGAAAGAATTCAAGCACTCATAGTACTTGGCACGCTCGAATGGCACTCGTCCACGATTTACAAGAGAATTTTTGAGCCGCTAGGGTTTCCGAAGCCGATAATTTTGGAACTGCCTATAGTTCACTATATAGAAGCTATCGGAAGCGGAAGGCCAGAAAGCCGCCTACTACTCACTTTCCTTCTGATTCTCTTTACTTCCTATTGTTTTCCAAGTGATGTACGTCACTTGACATCAAAGAAGATGTTCGATGGAACGCGAGTCAAGGAGCTTCTCTAAATTGATCGATGCCTTAATGAATTTTCCCTCAAGCTGGTCTTCGTCCCCCACCTACCCCATTTCGAATTAAATTTCTTCCTCTCCGATCTACTCAACTGTCACGCACTTCACTTTCTCTAGTAAAACATCACTACGTAAACGTCAGGTTATTGCGAATCCACAAGAAACCTGAGATACTTAAACCGCTCGCGAAATATCATTGGTTCCCTTTCGTCACGTCGCTCACAAATTATTCCCACGAGGGCTGACATTTCTATTATGATATAAATGATCCGTGGGACAGGTCGGGAATAACGAAAGAGTTCTCAGATATTTCCAAAAAGCACCAATATGCAGAGAATCATTGAAATTTGATAAGGGGACGAGAATCGTCGGAGCAACGATACGACACAATGGCTAGAGTGGGTGAATATCGCTGATGCTTTTCCCCTTATTCCTAGGAAATAATAGACGCGGTAGCTCATCGTATAAAAAAGAAAACGTAATTTTAGAAAGATAAGGAACTTACCGCATCTTCGAGACGACAGGGAGGGTATCACGTGAACCGGGCGTATCCGCTCGTCATATCCGAGAATCGCACTTGGTCACACACTGCAAGGTATCTTATAATCTCGTACGATCTCTTTCAGAATCACAAAATAAATTCTACGTCGTCGTCCACTCCCGAGTTTTCTTTATTATTATGTTTTTATATTCACAGATACCCGACGAATATCCCACGAGTGAAAAGGCACGCTCTCGTGCCACGTATTCACTGAACAATTATAAATAGATATCTGGGCGCGTTTGATTATTTATATTCTTTTATCGTATCCCTGGGTTGTTCGTAGTGAGGGCGTCTTGCGATACGTGAGCCAGAGGATCGAAGGGTCGAGGATCCTCGTCGTGTCTCTTGGAGGTGAGTCGCGCGTAAGGGCACGGCTGCCGCTTTAGGTTATTTCAAGGGTTGGTTCCGCGTTGGCTCGGCAATCAATTTGCACGCTTGCGTCGCGATGCTCCCCTGTTACGAATCTCTCTCTCTCCAGTTCTCGTGGATGTTGGACCCGATAATATATTTCCAAGTAGACGTTGCCCGAGGACGTGAACGCCCGTGAATTCTGACTCTAACTGTGAGTTCACGACGTCCACCGCCAAGCCAGGCTTTACGTCGCCGGACCTAGGATAGGCTCGGGTCGCGGCTCCCGTCTACTCCGTACTCTTACACGCTAAGCTATAGTCTATTTCTCGCCGGTTCGACGCCAGCGACGCCTGGCGTCCCGACGCCCACCCCCACCTTGTATACCTTAACCCACACACCCCAAGAATCTATCTACTCACCACCTATACCCACCTGAATGCCTACCTATCAACCTAGCTATCTACGTACATAACAACCTAGTTAACAGCGCTTCCATATATCCTTCAGCAACCCCATTCGAAGACCGGAAACGGGTTTACCAGTCGTCGTTGTGTGTGATATGAATTTTTTTTTTAAGCTTTCGAAAGGAACTTTCTTTCTTCAAGTTGTTCGAGATGAACTTGATAATCATTTGATCTTTATGCTAGTATGATTTCAGTGTGCAGTGTGATGTGTTGTTTTGACATTTATTGCACATCAATCTTGTGGAATTATGAGCAAAATTATACATGGTGAATAACGAAGAAGTGACAGAACACAGTGAGTCCATGGTTAAAACATACGTATATTAATCGAGAATTTTCGAATTCGTAAATTAAATTATTTTAGTTTGGATTCATTTGCTATCAGTGATGTTCTATTATACATATTGAAAACAGGTATTTACATAAATCGTCATTCTATTTCAATGATCAAAAATGTTTCTTCGCGGTAGTAGCATTGCATCGTAGGTTAGGAACGTAGCAGTTCCAGGACTAATGGCGCCATTCCTCGGTCAACGTTTACATCAAGTAACTACCGACTCAAGTTACGGTAAAACAGAATTTTCAAATCAAACACGATAAAAGTTAGCAAAAGCGTACATTCTAAGTGCATATTTCGGGAAATCCCATTGTAGAAACGCATACTCGGAATACACAATCTTGCTTGAATCAAGAGCTATATAATTTAATTAAATGTTTTTGTTCTTTTTAATTAAACATTTCATCATCCTTGATTTTATTCTAGTCTCATCTACTTCGCCATACAGGGATTAATTGCCATGAAAAAATTATCTATTTTTAATGGGTTAGATATATGCTTGTGGGACTTGGATCTATTCTTAACTCTGCGCGCCAGAGGAAAGATAAGCCGAGTCTCCCGAGTGACTGTGTTTTATTTATATGCTCTTCTTCACCTCGCAGGTATCTACTGTCGAGATTCTCACATCTTGAACGTTTGAATACATACAATAAATCAATTTTACCGCCTACAGAGACCACGTGATGGCGCTTCGAGTCGATCGATAACGATGAATTACTCTTTAAATAAATATACGTATATTTGAATCAGATAGTGCAGTTTTAAATGTAAATTACCTAAAAAGAACTGCACAATGCAGATGAATACACGAACACCTCTTACTCTATATTATACTATATAATTATATAATAATACTCTTGTAGCACTAATTAGTTTATAATTTATCGAATATTTTCAATAAAAAATGTTATTCTAGTCGTTGATAATGTAATTTATATATATTTTCTATTTTTCTATTTCAGGTGCGTTCGATTTCTTCATTCTACAGAAATGTGTTTTAACTTCGGAGCGGAGATGGGAAATAAGCAGCGTTTAAAAAAAGAACCACATCGCTTCTGTTACCATGTGAAAATGCGGTAAAGATTGCAAAATGACTTCTTCGCGGGAATATGAAATAGGAGAAGTCATTCTTTGTAATCAGAATATCCGGCATCGAGTGGCATTGCATGGACTATATCGTACCACAGAGATGATTCAGTATTATCGGAGCAATAGATAATACGATGACAAGGATAATAGGAGTACATGTTAAAAATTCTTTCAATGACCAAAAATATTCCATGTGTTCCTGCAGAGTAGCGGTAAGGTTAACGTTTCCGGGTCATTCTGTTATATACTGGAGTTTCCTATTGGCCTGTATTAATTCTCCAGCGGAAAGAGCGAATGGCACTGCTATGGAGACCGCATGCTTCGATATAAATATATATTTAATTTTGGAGTAAAGTACTGAGAAACAAAAGAAACTGGATGGCAAGACATCATCGTCGTGTGAAATATTTTTGCAAAATACCTGCGTGAAGAATTCCTACGAAAGCAACTGATTTACTTAATACTTAAAGCAATAAATTTGAATGTCCACGGTTAATTAAATTATTCGAAAATAACTTTATGAATTTTAGAAATGGAGCTGCATCAGAAGTGTTCTGCGAATCGAAAAATTAAGAAGATTCGTTTAGAGATAGACGTGACACGACTAACGGAAGCTTTGACAGTGTGTTTGGAATTTCCGGGAGTTTCCATTGTATTTGAGGATTAGACTGGACGATGTGGAATGGCACTAGAGGAATCAGCCAATCACGAGTGCTAGAAAGGCAAAGGGGGATTGGAACGCATTACTGTCTCTCTCAGGCGCAAGCCGGCGCCGGTTCACCGAAAGAACCGTCCGTAGCGCGTGCCAACTGCTACGAGGTGAGTTTCTGGTGCGCAGTTTGCCGAATCAGCGAGTCTCTACATTCGTGCAGTCTTCAAAAATACGTAACGTGCTTCCGTATACAAGAAACAAGGAGGATGGCGGCCGTTGAATATTATCAAAATCAGACCCAGCCCGAAGGTGCTAGCCAGCAAACGCAGTCGCAGCAACAGGGCCAGCAACAGCCGCAGCAGCAGCAACAGCAACCAACCGCCGGAATCCCAGGCAAGGATGATGAACGAAAACTCTTTGTCGGTGGACTCTCTCGTAATACTACCGACAAAGATCTACGGGAGCATTTTGGAAAGTTTGGTGAAATTGAAAGCATCTCCGTGAAAATTGACCCCTACACGGGAGTACCGCGGGGTTTTGCTTTCATGGTCTTCGCCAATCCGAAAACCATCGACAAGCTGCTGGCTTCTGGCGAACACTATATCAACAAACGGAAGGTCGGTTAATTATACTGATTTTATTACATGTTTTACACTTAGATTTACTCTAGCTTATAATGCTCCGAAAAAAGCTGGTATATGTATCTAGCTTATTCCATTAATTAGCATTTTTTTCATTGCTCAAGTACTATTTCTGTTCTTTGTTAGAAGGTATATTTGTTTTAGAGAATATTATATTGTTTAAATTTGGAGCAAAAGGCATAGCGCTCCTTACGTGTAAAATGTTTTCAAAGATAGTACTATAACTTTTTACATTGTTCTTCTCAATATTATAAAATTTTCCTTTTACAAGTTCATTTTGGATCCTTTGAATATGGAAAACGTTGTTAGTCACACAATAGGCTTTTCGTAGGCAATGTCAAATTGCCACAGGCATTTGTTTGATTGGAGTACATTAACTTATAATACAAAGTATATTTGATAATACGCCTAAGGACGTGGCAGGGTGTTTCTTATTTCTTTTGTTTAAATTGGCATTATTATTTTTTATATTTACTACCCAAACCAGCTATAATATCATACAAGTATTTGTAGATTTGTAAGGCTTGTTCTATGTCCATGTGACATTTGTACAGACGTTGTCCTTAATATTATTGTATTTAAATTCGTATACAGTAAGGTATGAGTTTATCCTTTGATTCTTGAAAGTATCCCTGAAATATGACTTAAATTAAACAACAATGAAAGTCTGAATGATTAACAGTTCTTCAACAAATTTCAGAGAATTAATAAATATATAATATATATTTTAACCATTTTTCAGGTTGATCCTAAGCGTGTCAGTAAGAAGCCTCAACATGGAAAGATATTTGTTGGTGGCTTGACGCCTGAAATTACAGACGAAGACATCAAGTCATACTTTGGTCAGTATGGAACAATAGTAGAGTTACAAGCACCATTTGACAAATTGAAAAACCAGCGCAAAGGCTTTTGCTTTGTGACATTCGACTCGAGAGATGTAGTCTACAAATTACTCCAGTCTCCGAAGCAAGTGATAAATGGAAAAGAAGTAGATGTTAAAAGGGTTAAAGTAAACCCTGACCCAAACCGCCAAGGATTCTGGGGAGCAGGTTATGGTTATGGCTATGGTGGTGGGTATGGCTACATTCCTGAGTATGGTAATGGTTACCAGGGAGGCTATGACGACGCATACGCCAACTACGACTACACGAGCTATGATAGCTATGAAAATATGGGTTACGCGCAGCAGGGTAAACCTCGAGGAAATGGTCAGGGTCCTCGTCAATTTCAAAGACATCAACCTTACTAATCGCAACGCATGCGAATCCTATGTGTACTACGGATCGGGTGATAAATCAAGAGCGCAGCAGGTGGTAAAGCGGGCGACATTGTTAATGCAGAGCCGAATTTGGAGTGTCGCTGGACAAAGTGTTTACAATTCTTAACACATAAGTATATACGTATACTTATATATACTTAACAGTCTGTAACGAGGCCTCAAATTCGGTGCTACGTACGTCTTTAAAAAAAATGTTAACACTATCCGCTTAAACGTCACGTACGTTTCTGGACGGAAATATAAATTCATCAGGGGTTCAAAGTGAGTCTGATTGTATTAAGAAGTCACGTAAAAGAGTAACGTCGCGCGTGGTACCTCCTACTGTGCGAAATGCTATCGAGAATAAAAGTTCCAGTGCGTTTTCTCGCAATGGCAGAGACTCGAAACATGAAATTTGTACAGCCTGTTTAAGATGCATGTGGCCTGGAAAATATTGATCGCGTAGCGACAATTAAAAATCCTAATGATGAAAAGTGGTACGGGCATATTTTACAAGCGCGCGCCAATTAACAATGAAAATAACGATTCAATTTTGGCCCTTTTTGTTTCTCTCTTTTTTTTTTTCTTTCTTTCGATAGCTCATAATCACTAACTCATACGCCCTAATTATTTAATACTCTAATGATTTTCTTTAGGATTCTAAGTTGTATTAGTATTCGTTATTATATTATCGCCTCTCTGTTTCTCCGCGACTCGACGATCAATGGATATATGGTAATGTAACGTTTAAGTTTTTCAGCCGATACGCATTTTAAGTTGGTTAAATATCATCAGTGCCGAAAGACGGAATCGTAGCGTATAATGTTTCTTGGAGGCTGAGCAGTTATCACGCTACAATGATCGAAACAATATTTTCACCTTATAAAATCATAACCAAAATGCATTATCTATTCTCACGTAATTGTTTAATCTAAAATTAAGGATTTGTAACTTGTAAGGAATTATATGAGATACGATCCTGATGCAAATGCGGAAGCGCATGTACACACCGGTTTCCGTTTACCCTAGTGGTATGTAAAAAAGAAATGAACGTGCGTATGTATATATGTATGTATACACATGTCTTTTTCATGTGTGTGTGCGTGGGTCTATGCAAGCGCGCGTATAAGCCCATAAAGTTTAACCCCTTAGAAAGGAAAAGAAAAAAAATTATATATCAAAGAAGAAGAAAAAAAAAAAAATACGAAAATATAATTAAAATATTAATGTACCTGGGTACCGAAGAAATTTGCGAGTGGTGGTAAATTATTTCGGAAGAAAGCTGGACTTTTCACGCAAAAGTAATGAATTGTTGCCGTACTAGAACCTCGCGGCAACGAGCGTAATAACGTCGCCTTAAGTGCAAGACGAGGATGTATGAGATATCGCACATTTTCTTTAGGACAGCGACGCGTCGCGACGGTTGGATATTATTTCGTGACTGTCGTGAGGCTTCCATCGCATTTTGTATTGATTAACAAGTCCCGTTCAATACGCGAAGACTGTTCCTCATATCGTGAGAAGACTGTAAACAGATGTAGCGCATTAATTGACACGATAAAATATATATGTAAATGTCTATGGATATTTATGTGTATATACAAGCCGTAGCACATTTTTGATAACTTGGAAAACATGTGATCGCAATTCTGACTGCAGACTAAATTTTGGAGAACAAAGTGAGGGGAAGTGAGAACAAAAAAAAATGATTGAAAAATGTCGATACTTTGTAGAACGTCTTTATAGATATGAAAATTATCGTGGTAAACTACATTTAGGAAATAACGAAATTATATCGTTTGTAAGGCTGATCGAGCTTTAAAACTTACAAGATTTGTTTCAGATATTACAAAAGTATTAACAGTTTGGCTTAAACGTAACGAAGTGATTAATGACGTGGCGAATGTGCGATTATTGTATGATTCCTTACTTTTTGAGATTTTAAGCCAAGCTAACCGTGCTTTTGAAATTCAACATGTATACTATGTATACCGAATTTTTGCTGCGTGCGAGACAAATGTGAGAGGAAGTAAAAACGATGTGTGGAATTAAAGAAGATAATACGAATATTTTGTTACTATTAATTACTATTCGCTTGTTTCACCCATGACACAGTGTATATTTTAATTATAACAAAAAATAAAATGCCCATTATCTGAAGTCGCCTTTGATTCTTCGTTATCTGTTTTAGTTCTCACCTGAATTGTTAAACTTTCGAAATAATTTGTATCGCGGGCCGCGGTTATTGACCAGTGATTTTATACAATTAAGAGTATTCTCTTGTTAATTATTAAAGTAATTATCTACTTAATTTACTTTTTACATTTATTTCTATCGTTTCCGATACTGTTGGGTAATGGCAATTTCTCATGATAGCCAAAATCGTATAACCACATTTTACTAATTCAGAGTGAAAGTTTCCGCGCGTTACACAGTTGCTTGTATAAAATTCTGCAGTGATTGAAATTTTTTTTTTTATACGTACTATATAAAGCTTGGTGAATAATGTCGAAACGGCACTTTCCTTAGAAAAATGCTGCGAAAGCGTTGAGGTCATAACAGCTGATTAAAAGTTCATATTATATACTTGGAAATATTCGAAGTCACGAGATATTTGATAATGGACCGTACAGGAGAATATAACATGATATATTATCAATTATAAACAATTTTATTGTGAATACCGATCCGCACTATTTGCAGTCCCCATATAATCTTTATAGAAAAAAATAAAAACTAATATCACACTCTAGTACTACGACGAGTTCAAAGTATCTATTAGTTCCGTTATTTATGCAAGTGACATTATTTAAGACTTTCGAAGTAATAGTTTTATTTTTGTGTTTTAAATTTAGCGGGCTACCAGCAGATGCCTATCGCAGGAAAGTTTTATTCGCATTGAGAAATATCCCTATGTTCCAAAACCTCTCTCCAATGGAATCATATATATTTCTGTCTTTCTCGGTATTGCAGCATTGAAAGAAGATAAAACGACGTTCGAGTGTAACCGAATTAAATTTTGGAACACAGCCCTGATATCTTCGTACATGATGTGAGCGCCTGGTGTTCATTGGTATTCTTACATCATGGCTGATGGCTGCACTGTCGTCGTCGTACTGTTTTGCTTGGCGTTGACGAGTGCAGATGGGAACTGAATAGGCTAAAAGGAAAACGCTATGTCTCTATCGTCATCAAGAAGATCATTAACGGGCGTCACGGTGCGATCGCGATCGCGAGGAACCGCGATGTAGCCATTCCAAAATCTTTGTTTATTTATTTATCGATGAACTTAAAGTCGTTGAATAACGCGTTTCACACACGAGCCCTGGAACAGGATCGCATGAAGTCGTCATCGTCGTCGCCGTCGTCGTCGTCGTCGTCGTCGTCGCCGTCGCCGCCGTCGCCGCCGCGGTCGTCGTCGCCAATGCAACAACAGTGGCAGCCCTTCCGATCATCCTCGTCGTTTCTTTGGAGTGCCTTCTACCCACCTTCGTTTTCCCTTTTTCGATCACGTAACGATTCTCACGTTTGCTCGCCTCCTTTTTCTTCGGGTAAGTCATATTAATACGTATTTATTATGAAGTTATCCTCTGTATTTTTACTTCACCCTTATGATTGCATGAGAGTCTTGGCTATCAGTTTACTCTTATTCAAATCAGCAGCTTTGTCCCTCTTTGAACTTCCATTTCCTGAGTTGTGCGCGAATAATCACTCACTCTTCGAGTAGGGCTCGACGCACAACTATTTCTACTTATCGATGCTATAACATTGAAAATTTTCTATTCATTCTACCGTAACTTATGTATTATACAGTCAATAAAAAAAGAATGTTGTGTTATCTCTCAACGTCAATAATATTTTCTTATGTGGAATCTTTATAGTAAAATTTATGTGGTTGAGCTTATTTACTTTTCTAATGACAGCTTCTTAACTATCTGTGCTATAATTGCAATATTCAGTTGTATAGATGGTTTCTTAATCATGCAATCATGTTACGGGTTCCTTTTTGTTATAGGATAATGCTTATTTACATATTATACAATATACTTGCTTAATTTGTGTTTCTTGACATGACTGATTTACACTCTGTAATTATGTTAATATCTTTGTTTTGTTGCAGATGTGAATTGGATGTCTCATGGATTTGTACAGTTTCAACTAGACTTGTCGTAGTTTCAACTAGGTTTCCAGACCAAAGTTTGTTTTTATATTACTGACGCATTTGACATTGGTATATACATTTGCTAAAACCATGTCCCAGTTAACCATGAGTATAGGAAAGCGCGGGCGGAGCGTTGCAAGCACGTCGGCATCAACCGTGTCAGCATTAAGTTCCTCGACCGACTTAGCCAGTCTTTTTGAGTGTCCAGTTTGTTTTGATTACGTACTCCCACCTATCCTCCAGTGTCAAAGTGGACATCTCGTCTGCAGTAATTGCCGACCAAAGCTAACCTGTTGTCCAACTTGCCGTGGACCCTTAGGTAAAGCTTTAATAACACTACATACTTATAAATATTATATTACACGAATAATATATAATTTATTATAAAAATAAACAGGTAACATTCGTAATCTGGCAATGGAAAAGGTAGCGAGTAATGTAATGTTCCCATGTAAGTATTCTACCAGTGGGTGCACAGTGTCTTTGGTCCATACCGAGAAACCAGATCACGAAGATGCCTGCGAATTCCGTCCGTACAGCTGTCCATGCCCTGGAGCATCTTGTAAATGGCAAGGATCCCTCGAACAAGTAATGCCACACCTCGTTATGAGTCACAAGAGTATCACCACTCTTCAAGGTATGCTCAGCGAAAAGATTCAGAGTCTCATTATTAGATTAATTCTCTATTGAGAGTAAAGACTTTATTTTCCTCATGCTGTTACAGGTGAAGATATTGTATTTTTGGCGACTGACATTAATCTGCCCGGCGCTGTCGATTGGGTAATGATGCAGTCATGCTTTGGTCATCATTTCATGTTGGTCCTTGAAAAACAAGAGAAATACGATGGTCATCAACAGTTCTTCGCAATCGTGCAACTAATTGGTTCCAGAAAACAAGCGGAAAATTTTGCATACAGGTAAGAATAGCGAAGCGTCAATTTAAACAGTAACAAAAAATACTAGAAAGTTACCAATCCCACAAAATATCCCACAATGACTCTTGTATCCATTGCATATATCTCGTCTCTATCTAATGACCTTCCCCCAGATTGGAATTGAACGGACACAGAAGACGTTTAACGTGGGAGGCGATGCCACGTTCCATACACGAAGGCGTCTCATCAGCTATCCTGAACTCGGATTGTCTAGTGTTCGACACGACGATCGCTCAGCTCTTCGCCGACAATGGCAACCTGGGGATCAACGTGACCATCTCCATGGCATGAGGAAAATCGCAAAGTCCGCTTGAGATAACTCAAGCTTAACGAACGCCCTTTTAAACCGATTTTAAACGGTTCAAAAAAATATTTAAAGGGTAGCTCGATACGTACAAGATAACTTGTAAATAGCGTGACGGTGCGCGACAATTCAAATACGTGGATGTCGGAGAGGGTGCTCGTGAGAGACAAGAATGCCTTGGGGGATACGAAAGCTTCGTAGCGTGCTCGTTTGTGATATTAACTTACTAGGATATCAATAGAGAGAGATAACTTTTTAATATTCTTAGTGGCATGACTTCGAAGCTTTTTTCGCCCTGGATGCCTTTCTCGATTACGACTAATATTGGAGCGACGTATTATAGCCCGTTTGTGTTGCCCCCTCTTGGCTTCCATAACGGTGCTTTAGACTTCGATTCGATCTTCACCTAGATATCTATTTGACAATGGTTTAAGATTGTTGCCAGATCGATTTGCTTCGCCGGTCGTATCTGCGTCATTTTTAAAAAGGTAACGCTCTTTGTTTCTTCATTGAAGCATCGTTACAAGGACTTTTGAAATGTTCAGAACAAACGACCGTTATATTTCCTTGCTTCTATTCAGTAGATTCCACTTTGGCTAGCGTAATTTATTGATCGATTGATTCAATCCTCTTGACATTGGATCAATCAGCTGCATCTATTGTCTAATAGATGAATCTACTGGATCTGAGTAGTGGATGCTAGCGAACTCAGACTGAGAAAACAAAAATTACATAAGGAGGTTGAACAACAGCCGCATAATCTACAGCGACTACCAAATTCATCGGTCTTGTGACTTTTCATGGCTTACCATTACCATTGACCATTATGGTTCGTACGATATGATAAGAGGAACCTGTAGAGGAGATACTTATTAATGAAATACAAGGTAAGTTCTCCTTAGGGATCATTCACAATATATAGATCGATTATGTTTCATAACGTTAGTTCGTAATTAATTGTTTCTCTACGTTCGAAAATCATTTTAGCTTTTAAGTTCTCTTTTTTATAGAAAAAAAGTACGTTTACAAACTCACGCTCAAATTTGTTAATTAACTCAGAATTTACGTTACCAATTGAAACTAGCAAATTTATTTTTATCCGTAGTCATATTAACGCCGAGTAGTTATCAGATTTCAATTTTTTTTTTTTTTTTTTTTTTTTTAATAACTCGCAAATTAACTTCAATCAATATCATTTACAAAATTCATTTTTTGGCATAGCATTTATTTTTGTTTCCTCTATGTTTTCGTAAGCTTTCGTTTCGCGCTCGCTCTCTCTCCACTGAATTCACGCTGCGTCAAAATTTATTTATTTATTTATTTATACGTCACGTCATACTTCATAGTAAACTTTACTTATTCCGATGTCCGCATTCCAGATTATTGGACGACTGTTAGATTTCTGAAGAAATCATTCTTCTCATAATCCTATGGATCAATTGTCAAAGCCTGTATGACTATACGGAGAATATCGATGTTCCTTATTGGCACGATAGAAGAATCTACACGATCGGAAGAAGCCATTGATCGTTCGCCATCCCCATTTCACGTCCATCTTAATCCTATTGCATTTCACAAGGGACTGGAAAATGTCAGGAAGGAAATGTTCGAGGAGAAGTAAAAAAAAAATGATAAGGAACGATTCCTGTTTTTTCTCATTCGAAAAGGCACTATCGTTATAAATAGATCGTAAGATACTATCATCCTTACTTATGCGCGAGGACGAAACAAAAAAGGGCAAACTTCAGAAGAACGGTTGGACACTTGTTTTCTAATAGGGGCAGAGTATCGAACCGAACTAAAAACTATTTAAAAAAAAGAGAGAGAGAGAGAGAGATAGTCCAAAAGTAAGCGCGGTCAAATGAGTATTTTGACCTGAGGTTCGTTTCAGGAGATGGTTTAGACTGATTCATAAGCCGTATTAATAATAATATTGTCACGGTATTAATCAGATTGGCATTATTGATTATAATCGAGACCAAATTGAAGCAAGGTGTTATTCGTCGAAGTCAAGAGAATTTTTAAGACTAGTTTCGTGCTTTTGCATTGTCATTGAAAATAACGCAAAGATTTATTATCGGTTCGATGCCCTGTCGGGCGACAATGCGAGTAATTCAGCGAGGTTATTTAAAATGAAATGAAAAAGAAGAAGAGAAAAAAAAGGGATTCTATGAATACACTATGTCGCGCACTCTTCCATTACTTTTGGCGCATGCATGATAAACCGTAGGGTCCGATCGA
Source organism: Calameuta pygmaea (assembly GCA_031762395.1). Classification (NCBI taxonomy): domain Eukaryota; kingdom Metazoa; phylum Arthropoda; class Insecta; order Hymenoptera; family Cephidae; genus Calameuta; species Calameuta pygmaea. The sequence continues at coordinate 996,377 of JASANN010000517.1, read as the reverse complement.
TGATGATCTAGACGAGACACGTGGTGTTGCTGTAAATAAGTAAAACTTGCTATGTGATACGATTATAATTAGTGTAAATTGACGTGCTGATCCGACAGAGTTTCAAAGTAATAAGCGGAACCAAAACATCGCAGTCGTTTATGGTGTCTTTGTACTGCAGTTGGCAACTGGGTTTACACTGAGCGACAGGAGGAGTAGTTAATGTCGTTTAAATAAGATTGAGAATAAAGTTTGATGGTCTTTTCGGCGGTTACTGTAAAATGGAATAAGAAAGGGCAGGAAAGGAAATGCATTGTCTATTGCGATATTCGCTATCGTTTCATTGTTTGGGACACTGCTTGGTTCTGTGTGTCTTCTTCATTTTCTTTTTCTTTTTTTTTTTTCATTTTCATTTGTTCAGTACCACCTGACGCCGAAATTAACGTTTAAATGCGATTTTCATATAATTTATCTCTATTAGATCCTACTATCTAGGGGCAAAAACTATTGTACATAATTTAATCGAAGTTCGAATCTAGACATAACAGTAGCGTTCAATGTTTCATTATAATTAATTTATTATTTAGTATCTCGTTAGGTACAGTTCATTGTTACTGTAGTAGGTCTACGAATTCAATGTGTTTTTTTTTTTTGACAATTAACAAACAATGTATTCTTCAGCAATTCACACGTGGTTTCTCATAACAATATGAGTGTATGTTGTATAATTGAAAAATTATATATATTTCACTGCAAAACCGTGCACGTGCATATTTTGTATGTAAAATGATATTCAGAGCCACGTGTCGCTTGCTTTAGACTTTGTTGTTTTGGGTCAGACAAAAAAATGAATCTGATAGACCGAATTTACGTTAATCGATAACGTTACACACTCTGAAAAAAAAAAGTATGCAAATTCGTTTCCGTAATGTGTTTAACTTCTTATAAAATTAATATCCCGGTATTTTATCAATCGATCGATTTGCTGTACAGAATATTTGTCGAAGTTTAGGATTTTCTTATTTATTATCAAGTCGATATTTGTATTTTGGTCGCCTCACGTTCCATCAAATCCGATAAGACTTGTTTCTGTGAATTTGACAAGATCATAGTGAAATTTTGAAGTGATACAAATTCTCACACAAAACGAAACAAATTGAAATAACCTAGATAATCCTAATAACGATCACAAAATATTCATCATCAAATTTCGAATTTGAGATTTTAATAAAGGCATAATACAAATTACTTTCAATTATTGGCAGTGTATGAAGTTTAAAGGGAATCATTGAGATTGTCTCGGTGTGTGGTAAATGATTGAATTGTTTTTTTTTTTAATTATTTTGACGGTACGTATCGTGCTGATTGATTAATAAATGAGGAAAGAGTCCGAATAATAGAAGTAAAATGCATCCCATGATGGAACGAGTTTATTTAACGATGTAAATATATTTATAAGACATTAAAGATGTACAACAATGTAATGGCATGAATAAAATCTTTTTTTTCTAATAAAAATTATCACGACTCGAAAATCTACAATGGATGACACTTCTCAGGGCAATGTGTGATAAGAATGACGATAATTTTCTAGAGCTTTACTCTTATATAATTATACCCAATGACTGTGTTACATGTAATTATTTTCTTAATCATCTTGCAAGCCTTGTGCTCCTTTCAATTTTCATTTAAAATTCCAATCGTGCCGTAATTATGTAATTTAACAAAAAAATTATGAACACAAGCAACAATTAGAGTCATTAAAAAAAAAAATATAAGTTCTAATAAAAATCCGTTGATATTTTGTGAATATTCTCAAAAATATATATATGTATATAGCACGGCCTTTGATAAAATTAAAAATGGTAAAGTAAATTAATAAAACTAAAAATGGAACAAAGAAAGCGTTAGAATCTGGGAACAAAGGCAGTTAGGTATAAGGATAAGTATATAGGCCTGATCCACATAAGTTAGGCCCAACGATACATAAAGTAAGGATTTTCGTTGCTATATTCACGGACTGTTATAATGAATAACGTTTGCCGGGAGACCTGGAAATTGAGAGAGGGAAGGCTAGAGCGACTGAAAGTAGGGGGCTCGTGACGTTGCTTAATCATTCGTCTGAAGTCACGGCTTTAGACAATCTAGTTTCCCACTTGTTGCTCCCGTTGCTCGTTCCGGTACACGAGTTTCTTCCTTCTTCAGTTCTTTCGGCATCTATACATCTTTAAGTGAGCCTGTGTCCGCCATCTGTGTCAGATTCCTTACTCTCGTTACATCTTCTAAAAGAAAAATGGCCAATTACCACAAACCGGAATCTAAGGCCATTCAAGAGCTGAAGGATATCGCTAATAAGCTTAGAATCCATTCGATTCGAGCCACCCAAGCTAGTAAATCCGGGTAAGTAAACCGGCATGATTACCTTAAAGTGGCGTCCCTGCCGCGCGGATTCTATACGTTATCACTAGAATGTTACCAACGTATGAATGCAAAAAGAACCGAAAAAAAATCATTAAAATAAAATTACCAAGTGCTGGGATGATTATGAGTGTCCAAAAGAATTCTAATACTTTTGTTATCGCAAACTTTGGTGATACACAAAATTCATAGAAATTTCTTGTGATAACTAACTTTTTAGTACATCTATTTTAGTAACTTTTACTCTAGTCAATTGATTAGAAAAATTGATTACACATAACGTGTAGAGCATATTAAAACTTGTAGAGATAATATCTACAATTTATTTTTGTAAATTAGTTTAGAACTGTGATTAACTGACCTTAGACCCGATAGATTCAAAATGGTTTTCCTTCTTGCTAAAATTATAACATTCACCAGGCCTATTTAAAAAGGTATTATTAAGAGGGAAAAATATGCTACCCTCGATACGTTATATTTTTTCACATTTCCTTGGTTCTTTAGTGAATAGGGGTTCAAGGCCTCGTGTTCATACATCATAATAATTACGCCATCCGTACGTTAGTCGTATGAATGTTATGTTAATGAAACGTAAATTTATACCGCAAGACTTGCACGACGTCTACGAAGCTCAGTAAAACTTGCAAATCACATTTCTTTCCTTACCAATTCGAATACATTTCAATTTACCCGCCACAGCGTTCACAAAACACGTGCAACGTCAATGCGAATCATACATTCCTCCTCAACATAGTCCCATTAGAGCATTTTTAATTCTTTTTCTTTTAAACGACATTTTCAAAGATAAGCACGACAGAGCATCGTGCAGACGTGATAACATAACCGAAGACTATATTATGTAACACCAGACATAACGGTATCACATTATAATCTAAAATCTATATTGCCCTGGAGTTTTAATCTCTGGCCAATTATAAAATAACCGCTAATACTTTTGAAAATTAATATCATATATGTCTTATACAGTTCATATTCCTTTTTACAGTTTGAACAATAAATTTGATTGAAATTCACAGTTCCGTCTAATACAGGACTAAGTGAAAGAAACTTTTTGATCGGCTTAGCTTATATGTGCCGCCTAATTGAAAATGGCCAAGAGGAAAATTCTTATTTCATTTTAGAATATAAAACAGAATCACGCGACATTGTCGATATCAGTTCAGCTGTTGGCGTGCATTTGCTGAGTAATCTGGAAAGTTAGAGGAAACAGATAAGAATAAAGCGTGTGGATCAGTGAGAGAAAGAGAGAGAGAGGGAGATAGAGGAATGGGGATGAAGAAATATAAATGATCAAATCAGTGGGGGTTTCGTTGATGTGATTCGGAGTCTTGAATTAACGGGTGGTTCGATACGTCCTGTAGGGTCAATAGAGAAGATCGCCGCGCAGTAGAGCGACTCCAGAGCAATTCGCAGCAGTTCGTATTGAACGCTGAAGGGAGACGGTTCGTTGTTCATTTTAGTAAGATCGGTTCGCCTAAACAAAATGGTTCGTGAAGTTGATCTCCAGAAATTAAAGGACCAGGCCAATAAGCTTCGTATACTTAGTATAGAGGCTACAGAAGCCAGTAAGAGTGGGTAGGCAATAATTTAAATAAAATTTTTATCTCATACTCTGTTTCACGGAATTTCATACGTTTCATGTAAATATTAAGTCGTAACGGAAACAGCTGTGCTTGATTTTAAAAGTCATTGAACGTTGGGTACCTCCTTGGAATTTAAATTAATCTATTATTTTCGTTTTGAACGAATTTATTCTTACCTTGCGAGGAGGAACGTGCACAGTTATATATCTATATCGAAATCATTTAAATATTCTACGTGGACTTTCACTTTTTCATCGAATTAATGTGACTTATCGAAGCAAGGTCATTGAAGGTTGATGAAATTATATATTAGATAACTTAATGATTTGAATTATTTCATCTAACTCAGACTTATTCTTACCGTTCAAAATTCAAGAATTTTATTAACCTTTGTAGAACTTTGGTAATTTTTTGTTGGCTTTTTTTTTATACCACTCGACATTTTTAACGGTTTCATGAATATTTTCTTGACTCTTTGATTTTTGTAATTATTTTCAAAAAATTTTCTTTGAATAATCTCAGTACAGCGGCATCAAATAATTTTACCGTTGTACCCAGAGAACATGTATATTAAAAAATCATTTTTAAGATTCCCGGAAGTCAACTCTAGGCTTAATCAACTCCTTAAGGACGGTATTTGGATATTTCCGTGTTATCTGGTACTTTATCTATATTTTATCTGACCAATCATAAGCACCGAATCGGTTCGATTAATTTCTTTTACTATCTTCGTAAATGCAGACTAGTTAAACATTCGAGTCAAGGTCATAATTTTTATCACATTATTATCGTCCCCATATACGTACAGAACTATATTATTAAATCCATTATCATGTCCTCTATATAACCTTCCATGAAGCTCTATAATGGCTTATTATGAGATTTATCAATAATAATTTAATATTGTAATTGAATCATAATGAATCATCGAAGAAAACTCATTTATATGCCTTTATAAATCGAATATTCGCTAATAGCCAAAAAAAATTCATAATCGAACATATTGTCTGTATATTAAAATCCTGATTTCGCCGTTTTTGGCTGGCTGTATTGTTTTTTTTAAATTTTACATACATTTTTATTTTTAATAAGCACTATTATAATTTTTTAATGGATACTTAGAAATTAGCGTAACGTGACATCCTAATTAACATGTTGCGCTTATAGTTTAAGGACTTTGATCTTGACTGTCCTGTACGTCATCTATAGATATATATATACAAGATTGAATACTCAAAGTTCAGTTGGCTGAAATGGTCAAGGTATACATACAATAGCTTGGTACATATATACCTGTATATTATGTACTGAGCAGTATTTGCTAGATTTGCCACCTGCTAGTGAAATCCACTCGTCTGCTAGGAATTAAGTAGCCACGTCGACGTCCTAAACGTGTTTTTCAGATAACAAGAATTTGAACAGAGAATTAGAAAACAAAAAGCTACGTTAAAAGCATTAAATAATTTTTGTAATTTTGTTACAGACATCCTACATCATGTGCATCCATGGCCGAAATTATGTCAGTCCTCTTCTTCCATACTATGAGGTACAAGGTTTCAGCTCCCAAGGATCCAAGCAGCGACAGATTCATCTTGAGCAAGGGTCACGCAGCCCCGATTCTTTATGCTGGTAATTTGATCCGGAAGATTCTATGTTTGAATGATGTTTTGCTTTAGTTGGTTAACGATTTGTCTTTATCTTTTTCGGGCAGCGTGGGCAGAAGCTGGACTTTTCCCAACCAGCGAGCTGTTGAATTTGAGAAAATTCGACAGTGACCTCGAGGGTCATCCGACACCAAGATTAAACTTTATCGACGTTGGAACTGGATCCTTGGGCCAGGGTCTTTCCGTTGCTGCCGGTATGGCCTACGTTGGCAAGTTCTATGACAAGGCTAGCTACAGGTGGGAATCTTTATTTACTTTATTTTTCATATTTAATTTCTTGTGGGTATTATAGATTTTACTTTTGGTACTTAAATGTTACTACGTTATTTAGTACAATGGACTCATATTGTTTTCAGGGTCTACTGTCTTGTTGGGGATGGAGAGTCTGCTGAAGGTTCTATCTGGGAAGCACTCCATTTTGCTTCTCATTATAATCTGGATAATCTCTGTGTGATCATCGACATTAACCGTCTTGGTCAGAGCGAACCGACGGCTCTTCAGCACAACATGGAGACTTACCGTAAGCGTCTTGAAGCTTTTGGATTCAATGCATTGGTCGTTGACGGTCATGATGTTGAGGAGCTGGCTAAGGTACATTAACGTTATATAAACCTAGAATATGATGCTGCGTGCAGAGAAATTGAATCATTCATCATTCCTCAGGCTTTCCACGAGGCACAAAACACCAAAGAACGTCCCACAGCACTTCTGGCTAAAACATTCAAGGGAAAGAATTTTCCTAACATTGAAGACCTTGAAAATTGGCATGGCAAGCCTCTTGGTGGAAAAGCCGATGAAGTCATTCAGGTATATACAATTATATTTATAAATTTGAAGAGTCATCAGCTTTAGTCTATGTGTTTGACAAAATATTTTTTATCTCACAGCATCTTACTTCGCTTTTGGTAAATCCTGGTCCCCTGGGGTTGCATCCTCAGAAACCTCTCGTGGAGGATGCTCCCGCTGTTGACATCAGCAACATTAAACTGAATACTCCACCAAATTACAAGGTCGGCCAAGAAGTTGCTACTCGCTTAGCCTATGGAACTGCCCTTGCCAAGGTAAACACTAATTACTTATTGCATTTGCCTTCCTCTATGGGTAGAAGGGAAAATTCTGCAATTACTCCGTTGTTACAGATTGCAGCCAATAATAAACACGTCATCGCCCTTGACGGTGATACGAAAAACTCCACGTTCTCTGAGAAAATTAAAACTGTCGATCCAAACAGATACGTCGAATGCTACATCGCTGAGCAAAATCTTGTCGGCATTGCAACTGGAGCTGCTTGCAGAGATCGTACCGTAGCTTTCGTCTCAACCTTTGCCACATTCTTCACGCGTGCCTATGATCAGGTAAGACATCCCCACGAATGCTTTTACATATCTATATATTGGTGTAATTTTTCTCAACAATTAATAACTTTCGTATCCTGGTAACAGATTCGGATGGGTGCCATCTCACAGTCGAATGTCAATTTCGTCGGTTCTCACTGTGGAGTTTCCATTGGTGAGGATGGTCCCTCTCAAATGGGTTTAGAAGATATTGCTCTGTTCCGTTCTATTCCTGGTGCGACTGTCTTCTACCCAAGTGATGCCGTGTCGACGGAACGTGCAGTAGAGTTGGCAGCCAACACCAAGGGAATCTGTTTCATTCGCACATCGCGTCCTAACACACCGGTCCTTTACGAGAACGACGAACCTCTGAGCATCGGCAAGGCTATGGTGGTCAAATCCTCTCCGAAGGATCAAGTTCTTGTAATCGGTGCCGGAGTTACTCTGCACGAGGGTGTGAAAGCTGCGGAGGAATTAGCCAAGGCTGGAATCAACGTGCGTGTTCTCGATCCTTTCACCATTAAGCCTATAGATGCTGCTACTATAATTAAAAATGCCAAGGAGGTTGGTGGTAGAATTGTGTCCGTCGAAGATCATTACCCAGAGGGTGGTCTTGGAGAAGCCGTGGCATCTGCTGTGGCACTCGAGAGAAATATTATTCTGAAGAAACTGGCCGTACCCAAGGTACCCCGTTCTGGACCACCAAATGTTCTTCTTGACGCTTTCGGTATCAGCGCGGGTAACATTGTTGCCGCTGTACAAGAAGTTTTGAAGCTCTAATTGAAGTACTACTGATATTACTGCCTGTTATCAAGTACCAGCTTAAAGGATCCAATAATTCAATGAGCGTTCGAGTGGGTCACCCATTTTCGTTCGATAGATGTTCATGGGTAGTTCGCTCAATTTGAGATCTGAAAGATTTCATTGAGAGTCCCAGTGAATCAGCAGTACAAAGTAAATACGATGATATCTGTTTTCCTGATGGTCAGCGCTACCATATATACACATTCCCTGGATAACCGCGACTTAACCATGGTGGACCAAGTGCACCGCACTCGCCTAAAATTTCCGGAAATTCAATCTAACTTTTCTTAAAGTATCCTCACGTGCTTATTTCACTAAAAAACAGGTTCAATGATACTTTAAACGTTCAGAATGAATTTCCGTACTAGTCCTCAGGAATTCTTAATAAGAAATTGTTTGATCATATCGATGAATATTTGAGTCTTAAAAATTTTTTGATAGTTTATACATATATATATATATATATACAAAGATATAAATCTTATACACTATGTTACTTTTTGTAAATCACTTTGATATGGTGCATTTTGTATAAGTGTTGCGCTGACTCTACAGGCGAAAATTGTGCGCAACTCCTAAATTTGTTTCTCTAAAAGTCAATATGACATTTAAAACTGAAGATGTTATTACTATTATCATAACCCGTCATCCTCCTACCTCATTAATTGCGTCCTTAATCAATCTATCTCACTCCAATAATATTCTGAACATCTATACATGTCAAAGGCACGAGGTACATTGAATTGTGTTATATACCAGTGAGCGCACACTGGTTGGTGGCACAACGTGTTCGGCAGAAGATGTCACGCACATGCGCATTTATTGTTAGGATGAAGAAGGGGATGACAAGATCGCGCGCTCAGCGTATCGCGGAGGATAAGAGTAGAGCAACCGAGAATCTTGACAGCTTCGCAAGCATCCAGTATAGAAATATCTGCGTGATGCTCTCAGCCACAGTGAAGACGTTCTGATGTAAAAGGGGGATTAGCGTGTGCAGCATCACGGTGGCGCTAGTATCGTGAAACGAGGGTGACTTTTTCGGCACGAAGGGGCACGAAGATCGACGCTAGCGCCGCGTTTTCCCGTGTGTCCGTCACGGAAGGTCGGTTTACTTGTTTGGTGGTGTCCGCTAGTTTACTCTGCCTGCCTGCAGATCGGCCTGACTGGCTGGTTATCTGTAGGTGGTTACGTTGGTGTGTAAGTGAACGTACGGATACGTGCGTGCGGGAAGGAACGTGCCGAGCGTCGACGGCGTTACGTCGGTTGATCCCGAAAAGATGGCCGCTGCGACAGCTTACGGTGGTGTTGACGTCGTTTGGTGCGATCCCGCGTCAGCATAGCAGCGTGAGAAAAACGAAGGAGGATATCAAAGAGAATATAAGAAGAGTAGGAGGATACGGACGTGTCCTCTGGGAGGATTGTGAGAGGATCGAGTGCGTGCCGTGTGTGTGGTGCGTGAGGTGTGAAAGGCAGGCGGCCCGTAGCGCGAGGAGCGGGCGAGCGCGCGCCGCGAGAAACGACGACGACGACGACGACGACGACGACGACGAAGACGACGTCGACGAGGACGAGGAGAAGCAGGGGGACGACGAGGAGAAGGAGGAGGAGAGTGAGAAAGGGGTTAACAGGAGCGAGCCGCGAGAAAACAAATGCGAGCGGCTCGCACGGTGTCCAGGCACGTAGGACGGATTCGCGAGCGCAGCCGTGCCCGTGTACGAGACACACTTACGCCAGTCAAGTTGAACATTCGTGTAAACGGACGGCCATATTAATCCGGCGCCCCGCCGTCACGGGAGAATCGCCACTGGAATTGTGCTACGATAAACCTGAGTGCTCTCTCATGAGAGCATCCATCGCAGCGTCCCTCCGAGCGGATGACGGTTCGTGGACGAACGCGCCCCTTGTGCCGAATCCGACCGCTATCAACACGGCCACGGACGACCACGACAACGAGTCGAGCGCCGCTGTTTGTTTTGCCTGATGTTCGTGCACCGCCAGCTTATTCTTGTGCCTCTTCTCTCTCTAGACTACGGTCGTACCACCCTTAGGCCCTATGCTACTTACCTAGTAAGTACACATCGCATGTAGTTATTATGTCTGGCTCATTTTTTCATACTACTTGGTTTTTATCTTCATCCGCTCATCCGTCTGTCTATCCTCTCGTACGTTTGTTGGTTCATTTCTTCTTGGTATTTCTAATACTGTATTTTAGATCATAGGTCTATTCATCTGTTTCTCTATTTGTTGTTGCCACATACGTTCATTTGTTCATATTTTCATTCACCTCCTTCATTTATACATTTTCACTTCAATCTAGCATGCTTGCCACTCGCCTGTCTACTCCCTCATTCCTCCATTTGTTATTTCTTACAGTATATACATGACACATTTCTTTCTTCCTTTTTTTTCTCGCTTTTCATACAGCTTTATATATTTTAACTTTGTACTCCATCTTCGATATTACTCTCTACGTACCATCTTATTGTAGTGGTTCGTAGCATCTTTTGTGTTCTGTGATTTCTTACACTGATTGAGGTTTTAGTAAAAGACACTGAAATAATAGTGTACTTTATTTAAAAAATTAGTTAGTTATCGGTAATGATATTTCTATATTAATAATTTTGTCGTATTGAGACGTGGAAATCAATGTTATAGAGCTTATTAGTAGATCTTGTTTTTGACCTGAAAAAGAAATTAATTCTCACCCAAGATAATGCTTATTAGAATTTTGTGACGATTTCTCTATTCAATGTACCTGAAAATAGAATGTCAAAATTTTCGTATTGATAGAATGGTATATACGAATGAATGTTTATCATTTATGAAATGATTTAGATAAGTTAAATGGTGGATATTTATCTTAACAAATATGATTTTTGGAACTGATTAGCTTGATAAATGTCCATGCGCTTGCTTAAAATTATTTTATTTATTCGGCAGTTTGGTTATTAAAGCACACGTATACACATTAATTTACAATACAAATTTCTATTAATTCCAATTTTCTAATATTCACAAAAACATTTTAAAGTGATGGAAATAAGTACCTAACATCTACTACTTATTAGAAAAATAAACAGGCCATTTTGCAAATATTCTATACCATTTATACGATTTATCCATATGCTTCAGTATTATTATTCTTGTCGTATGAATATTTAATTTTACTTTTTCACGCATCACTCAATATGTATTCCAAAATCCTTTATTTCATTTTAAAAAATTGACATTTTTCTCAATGCTTTATCAAATAAATATAAATGGTAGTTTTGCAAATATCACTATTACCTACTTGTGGAATTGTATAAGATTATCACAAATCCGATCTCAAGATAAGGAATATCTAGTCAAAGATTACAACGCGCGTTATCTATTCAGCAAAGTACATTCGTCTCTCGAAACCGCAAATGGCTTATCTGCAGTCAGGATAAATTTCTAATGAAAAGAATCCTATATATGGACCAAGTGAACATGAACTATGGACTACCTTTATATAAGATCAGTCTAGTGGCAACCATTGAGACAATCTCCAGGGATTTTTCTTTCAGCAAATACGCATTGAAAAAAAGACTTCAAAATCATATCAATATTCCTTGACCACAGGTGGTAACTGAGGACGTTTGCTGTTCATTCTAAACATTTACAACCCTGAAAGAAGATAATTCAAATGCCAATAGTTAATCAGCCAGTGACTTTCTTTTTCTCCCTAATTTTTGTAATTCTTGTTCATCAGCTGATACGTCAAAGTTACCCATTCTCTTTTTCAAATATGCAAGTTGTCTGTTGTTAGGGAAGAAAAAAAAGAAAAATAAAGGAAAGAGATAAGTCTTGACATCTAGCAAAAAACTGATATGATTCTACCTCAGTGAATAGTTGCATTGTCAGGACAATGAAGAGACCTCCGCATACTCGCATCTTTCACCTCGACTCCTGCTCGAGGCATCGATAATACCAGCGCGTTAACGAGATCTCGCGCCATCGTGAATCCGCGCCATTATGGAAATACCTCAAACTTTCAACAGGTTCAAATACAATCCTTCAAATATCGTATTTTGTCTCAAGCGAGTACAACAACGAGATATCAAGAATACCATAGATTCGTATCCGTTCTAGAAATTCATAACGTTTCTTTTTAAATTCGAATTAAGTATCTCAACCGTCATGCGGGTTCAAGTGGTAAAATTCCAATCGACTACCTACCCGAGTTATCAGTGCAACCGGAGAAGGTCGGTACTCGAATTGTATTTGAAGAAATTCTAATGTCCATTCTATAACGATATAATTATTCCAGACCACTTCCGGGCAGCGGTTTTTTTTTCAAAGGCCTCCTCGCGTCCTAGCTCGCTTTACTGTCTCCCTAATCCTGGAACACAGTGCATATGTTTCGGATGCCGATTGCGATGACGACATGTGTTTCCAGTCGACCAGGGTGAAAGGGACAGCTAATGCAATGGCGTAAGAGGGGGTGGTTTTACGTGGCGAAGGAACGTTGGAGTTGCAAGTTGGGGTTGATGCGGTAGTCCTGTGACTCTCGATGGCGGTAGAATATATATATATATATGCATGTACATGGGGTATTGTCAAGGCAGCCAAGCGTGCAGTCAAAACAAAACTCGACCACCTAATGAGCGGCGTCACCTTCGACGGGAACCAAGGGACTTTGTTTTAATTTTCTAAAAGCTCCTGCTTTATAATATAGCTTGCGTCAAGATTTATAAAATTGTTGATAACAAGTGTTTTTTTTTTTTTTCGATAGATTAATGCCGTTTGGAATATAAGAACTATTCATGTCCGCGGAGAAGATCTTAAAGCGAAGGTAAAGAGTTAATAGAATCTAGTAAAGCTAGGTTAGCTACACTTTGAGAATCCTGGACCGTTAAAGATAATACTTAGATTTAAATAATCCATCACGGACTTTTCGGCCTGATCGAAAGACCCGTTACCCTGAAATTTATTACGGTCCCAAGCATGAGTGTTACTTTAAAGAAGATAGACATTTAATATTTTATGCTTTTCTTCATTCGATACCACGGTCCTTTGTTCTCTTCGATTTCTTTCCGTTTATCATTTAAATTTTCAAGGGATTTTTTTTTTTCTTTCAGGCACATAATGGAACTTACCAAGTGTACGTAAAATTCTCAGAACGGATTTGAAAATCCTTCGAACCGTGTAGAATCCAAATGGCCTTCTTATAATTTAAAAATATTATTTGCCCCTTAACTAAATACGAGCGTTGCTTCTCGTCTTTATATTTCTATAGATAAAATCGTGAACGCTTAACGGAACTGCGCCTCCGTTAGTTCCTGGCAAGTGAGTTTAAAGGGGATGTCGATTCCAATAACCTGAAGTCTTCTACCGTACCATTTATTTTCTCTGCCAAAACCCGACGCTTCTCAGAGCTCCAGCATGAGATTACTAGGAAAAAGTGTATCTCGCAAGTTGCCCAGGGTTAATCGTAGGGTCACTTGCTCCGCTACGTAGGCGTTTGCCACCAAGTTCTAATACCGGAATAAGTGAAGCCCTCGTACCACTCAGTGGCGTAACTACTTTCTGTCTAGAAGATAACATTTCCTCATTTCTTATTTTCTTTCTTACCGAAAAGAAGAAAGTCCAGGCCAAAAATTATTATTTTACGATACTTATTCTCGTTAGTAAGATATATAAATAATTAATGAAAGATAACATAAATCTTCATGGGCTACTACGTATTTCTTACTATAACGTTGGTATCACAATTGACGTTTTGCGTGCCACACGCATATCTCGACCCTGCCTCTCAGCTCCGTTACCCTTAAGCTTTGGATCAACATGATTTTTGGGAGGTTTAAAATTTCGAAAATCTACAACGAAAACGCTTCTTCCTCGTCTCATTTATTTTTTACGCTGATAACGTGCTATAGGTTTTTTCCATTTTGTAGGTTAAATTCCACAGTGTCATACGCGACGCGTTATAAATAAGGGTGTCGGAAAAGGAAGGGGGTCAAAGGTTTGAAACGTTCACGATTGTCGGAAGCTTCAGACATTGTACACTTCGCGTGGCGCATCTAGTTGAAATTTTCAAAACTGTTACGGAGAATCTCTGTGGAGTCTGAACCGTCGGAGAAATTCGATGGATTATCATTTTTTTTTTTTATTTCCCAGGAATTCGGACTAGCTTGGAATTTGAAATCTCGCAGCAACTTTTAAACTCTCCCGGTAAACTTTCAGTAGGATTTATGATCCGTTTCGAATTATGGGACAAAGAAGAATAAGGGGAAAAATCGTGACGACGTATCGAATTGTTATGGTATCGTAAGCTTACTTTTAAACTCGGATATAATATAATACGAATTTCTTCAAATGCGTTACAAACAATCCCGTCGATCTTAACTATGATATCTTTCATAATTTCTAAGCTACGCGTACGGCGTTCTGTATTTATTTCGTTTATCGATCTCTTTACGACCCTTAAAAAATTATTTGAAATATGCTTCGTAATGCTCCATCACCCGGTTAATTGTTACTGCACACCCTTGGCGCCTTTACTCACTGCCGTAGCACTTTTAATAGGGAACCATTGTCAATCTTTGCGAGGTATTTCAACGTAACGTTACGACTATGTGTAAAAAAAAAATTTCCCTTTGCATTCCGAATCAGCGATATAATTTTTTAGCGCAATCAGTAAGTACTGTTTGTCGTATAAAACATTTAACTCGCTTTTATTTAATCCCGATTAAATACTATTGAAATTTTCATACAGCTTAATCTTTTTCGAACGAACAAATAGTAATTAGACATGTATTTTCAAATTGTAAAATAGTTCAGACCGCGAGAGATGGCGGATAAATAAAATAATCGCGTGGGTATCGTGTTCGCTGCATTTGTGTGGGTCGAGTTAAGCTTCGATTGAGTGAGGGGGATGGGGGAGGGGGACAAACGCGATTTTGTATTTCATACGAATTGATTTTCGTGGAATTAAATAGCAAATTTGGCGGTAATTTCAAATCTGTCAGCATCGAGGGCAAAAATTCCGCGGCAATTTGGCGGAATAATTTAAATAATTATTTTTGACACACTGAAGCTGCTCTGTCGGCGCGGAGTTTACGTAATAATAAAATATATGCTTGAGCAATAAAATTTTTTTCTTTAGCCGTAATAGCAAAAGCTATTTAGCGGTTCGCGCTTAATTTTTCAATAGCGTGTAAAACCAAGACAATTTCGTTCGAACGAAGATCGCATCCTTGATAGGAAGTTCGGGAAACTCGTTATACCGCTTTGCTGAGCTCCAGGGATAATTTCTTAAAAGTATCGAATATCCATCTCGTGATAACGTCTTCGTAAATTAAGTAACTTCCACTTTTCATTGATCTGCTAATCTCTCTTATAGAAATTTCGTAGCGGACCAAGGGCTTTTTGAGGTCTTACATTTTTAAGCCGTAAACCACCCCTACCCGATTACCCTTCGGTACAGCGAGATGACGGGGAGTAGCGATTATAAGGACGAAATAATCAGATACTGATTTTTTTTTTTATTCAATAACCTTCACCACTCGCACTCAGTTGTTCTGGCTAAGAAATATTGGACGTGGCAGGAACGCCTTTCAGACGTGTCGGTAGTCATGAAATTACTTAATAAGGAATTACATATAAATTATTGAAGCGAACCAAGTTCATATTGGTACCACGCTGCAACGTGTAACACGGATCGATTAATCGATACTGTGCTCAATTTGGGCCTTTTGGGGCCTTACCGTATGTATTGCAATAACGTTAATTACATAAGTAACGTTGCGATGAAATTGTTGGCAGAAAGATATTTTTTTCTATTCTGTGATGTCTCTTTGCGGAGACTGTAAATTCCCACGTGGAATTCATGAAAGACGTGGTCCCGTGTGTCGAAAAAAGTTTGACGGATTATTTATGATGAGAGGTAAAGATGGCGGAGATAATTTCGTTAAACCGTTAGCGGAAGACTTGACGTTAAAAAAAAAGAAAGGAAAAAAAAAATTAGGGGTCTTGAAGTAAGTTGAGAAGTGTTCGCTGATATTTTTTAACATAATTATATCCTGTTTATTTTATTATTAAAGTAATTTCGAGCGTTCGTGTTGGCTGCAGTGCATATAGGAATGAAAGATTAATGATCTTGGTATGCGATCGAAAGGGGACGATTCAATTTGAATTCGACAATTGAATAGTTTGATGCAACTACATAGGTCCTTATTTTGCTCCCATTAAGGGATTAAGGTCGACCTTACGGATCCTTCGTGCTAGCCTTTTGACGAACAACTCTTCATATCTCTGAGGGTTTGAAAAAAAAAAAATTCTGAGAAATTGAAACACTATGTAATGGAACTTCATGGTTCTCAATCTTGGACTTACGGATCTCTACCCGATAAATGAGCATTTGATCCTTTAAGGATTTAATGTACGGTTGATAGAAGTCATGAGTTTGTTAAGAAGAAAAAAAAAATGGAAAGCTTCCTTGGAGCTAGTCTCAAATTCCGTTTTCTATTCTCTGTGGAAACTTTGAAAACCCGTGGGGGCTAATTTCGATGAGAATCGACCGAAAGGATTTTCCTGATGCTTTCGAAGCTCTACTGGTCTACTCTCCGATCACCTTGCGGCAAGTATGTCTATTTGCAGGAGCTACGATTCCTTTGGAAAAAAAATAGCCTGATTCCTCGTGGAAATTTTTGATCCACAGGAAATTTTGATCGAAATTACAAATCCCGATGGCATTGTCGTTAAAGACGTTTTGCTCCGCGCGTACTTAACGCATTAACTCCTGATGGTTTCACCGATCTTTTTTTCACGAGTGCGCTCGCCATTTGCTACTTGCCAACGCCACCTTTCATTTCGAAGGTTTTCGCGTATCGGAAACCCTCTTAGAATTTAACTACGTAAGTAATACGAATCGATAGATAAGTTTTTAGTCGGTTTGGAAGACGAGGAAACGGCACTGGAGGATGATTAGGATGTACATATAAATATACGTAAAAGGATAAAAACGTAGTTTCACACTGATAAATCGGCGACCTAAGCTCACGATAACGCGTGGATAATTGGAAAAAGCACTCGAGCCATCCGGCAAAAGCCATCGGGAATTCTATGCAAGTTTTACACTAAGAAAATTCGTACGGAGCCGAATACCACCTTCTTGGGCTCTTTTCGATAGCTTCCTGGTAATTTGCATACCTCACCTAGCCTTAACCTGTTCTCAGTCTGACCTAACCTGACTCAGATTACCTCGGATTAGCTTGACTCGCGTTGCCATAGCGTAACGAGGCACGTGTCCCATGGCTGCCGTGATATTAAGAATTTTTTTTCTCCCCATTCTCGAACAATTTTAAAAGCCATTTCACGAGCTTTTCTCATTTTCTATTTTTCCTCTTCTTACCTGTCACTCCTGTTTGTCCCTTTATTCCTGTTTCGTTCATTTCTTCAATTCGGCTTACAAGCTTATTGAGGACATAAGAGTTTCTTGGCTATTTCAAATAATGGGAAAAAATCTATGGTTCCTCCGGTTGGGGTTGACGATAACGAATGGAGAAGAGACTAAAGGAGAATATTTTTTATGAAACGACTAAAACGATACTGTGGATAATGACTAAGGTATTAGTATATGGCTGGAATCTTGAAAATTGTAAATTAATATCTAGCATGTTAAAAAAAAAACAATCATTCCTTTTCTTCGATTCTTTGCTTGGATTGTAATCGATTGATTTTCTGTAGGTAACCACGTTCCGTTGATTTCGCAAGGATGTTACGTAGGTATACCAGAGAGACTTTCAAACAAGAGTGTCTTTACGGTTACGCCTGTTACACGAACGTCCGTGTAGGCGTAGAGAAAGAGAAAAAAGATAAGAGTTCCTGAGAGACAGGTCGCGATTGAAAAGCGAAGAGAAATAATCAGGATTAGATTACATTCGGTTTTTTCTTGGGGGGGGGGGGGGGGGGGGGGGGGGGGGGGGGGGGGGGGGGGGGGGGGGGGGGGGGGG
>JASANN010000517.1:953296-978587 GCA_031762395.1 Calameuta pygmaea | reverse complement strand
TTAGATTAAATTCGGTTTTTTCTTCCCCCCCCCCCCCCCCCCCCATTGACTTGACTCATTTCCGGCTTCTACTGATTCTCCTGCTAAAGACAGTACAATCGAAATTACATGGACGATAGGCATGTGTTTGTTCCTGTCCTCTTCTTTGTTTCCCCCCTTTATTTTAATTATATCTCTGTAGACTATTTGTAATGCTTTTTGTGCAGGACCATTGTGGACAGAGATTGAAGCAGGAAAAAATGAATAGAATATTTTTGATTTATTTATTAATTAATATTCTTCACGCCATAGCAGATCAATTATCAATGCCAATGAAAGTCAATTTGAGGATCCTTTTGTTACAGAGGGCAGAGGTACAGCGAGCGGAGTGCAGGACATAGGAGACTCGAGTGGATAAGACTGTGACAGGATCTGAAATACTCTCGGAGGAGGAAGAAAAACGTTACCTTCGCTGGAGAAGCTTGGCGAGGTTGCTGATGTCCGCCACAAATCTTGCCTCTGCTCCAGCACGGTGCTCGTCACAGTCCCGTTCCAGAAGGTGGTGCACGTGGAAATATTTAAACGGCAAGAACGGCACGAATCGACTGAGACGAACTAGGAAGCTGGCTTGCAGCTCTACACCCCAGTGGCTTCCATACCTAAAGTACTACCGCGCTCGACACCCCTCTGAATGTCTTCGCACATCCAAAAGTCGTGCGTGGTAAGATGGCAGCACTTGTTTCCGGGAAATTATATTTATTAAGAAAGAAAAAAAAAGTCAACCAAAATCATCGACCAAGTTTCCATCTTAAGGTCTTCACTGCGTAGCTGTGGGTGAACGTCTTTGTGAATGCTTTAATTTTATTCTCACTCGTTGCTTTTCGAAGCAAAGCGAGCAAAGTTACTTCGATCGATGGTCTATGTTAATGTTTTAAGTTAAATAAGTCGTATCGCTTTAGTTCTTAATTACTCGTCTCTCTTAATTCGCACCGACGGAGAAAACGATCCGGGCTGGTTCGCCCGCTTCAAGAGTCGATTCCTCCATGACTTGATCTTCGTTCTCTCGCATTAATTTCCGTGCCGAATAATTAAGAGTCCGTTTAACGAACGGGTGATTCGCAGTTGTGCGATTCGCCAGGGTAAGAAAATTAATCTTGAAAACTTTCCTGCACGTGGACACTGTGAGGGAAATGAGGAGTAAACCACCAGGAAGAACATCACCGGCAGCACCTACTGCAGTGCCATCAGCAACGTACCGTTCATTATCACCATTGCTTATCTCAAACTTGTCTTTTGTCCTTGTTCATTTTTCTTTCTCATCTGAGGCTAATACTAAAAATAGAAGAATAAGGTGCATTTGGAGAAACGTGTCATTGAAGGATATCATGGGTTAAGATGGATTTTATATATAAAAATATTTTATACAGTTGTGACAGCTTAAGTAGAGCGAAGCGAATTTTTGGACTTAAACAATGTGTTGATCCATGTTATAAAACTACTAACTCGGCAACTTAACCGTGTAAAGCTTGTATTTGGAAACTTTGTCGAGGATTAATTGTAGAACGAAGTTCCTTGACTGAAAAATTCATATGCTAATGGCATAGCGATTTCGTGCTGACCTTTTGCGCACTTGTGGATTTGCAGGGGCTTGAAGCGACATTGAGTGACAGCAAAAAGAAGTACGGGGACAAGGTGAATGCACTTCTGTCCGCCTGGGAGCATGTCACCAATTTCATTCCTGCGGCAACCCCAGAGGCCACCCAGTCTCTCATAGAATGGGCTCACAAGTGAGTGCATACTAAAAAGTGTAATCTTATATGCTACTGCGAATATACTGTACTGTCAAAATTGTAGTATCTTACAGAAATCGAGGATCGTGTGCAGAAGAATATAAATTTTCAGAAGCGATTAAAGAGTCGTTGAAAAAATTCATCTTTGTTGGATCGTTTACGTGCTAGCTGAATAGGATTACAATATCAGTGAATCAAGGAAAAGCTGAATCGCTGAACAGCCGTGATTTAATTGATCACTGAAATTTCTTTCAGACATACCTTGAAACTTGTATTACGCGGGGAGTGGCCGAAGCTGTCACCCGCCACGAAGACGCACCTCAGCGTAACCTTGCAGAGGTGCGCGACACACCTGGTGCAACACCCCGCAGCATCCAGGTGTACAGACTTGATCGCACTTGTGCACAACCCATGGACGCATCCTGTCCTCGACAGTATACTTAACGGTCAACCAGATTCCGAACATGAAGACGGTAAGTTCAGAGAAGAAGATAAAAGTTTAAATTGAAAGATATTAAATCCTATTACCATTATGATTGATCATTTAGAATTCTGCTGTTCGGAAAAGGGAGAGTTGCTGACCATGAGGCTGAAAATACTATGCGAGGACCGCTGCGAGGACATAGCGGTGAACCTCGCGGCTGCGTGTGTCCGCTCTCTCAGGAGAAGTGATCGGTTACGTTCGCTTTCGGATTCCCATCATGTTCAATATATGATTGACGTATACATTGTCCTCTTGTACAAACTGAAACGCACGCAAGACATATTCGCTCAAGTAATAATTTGGCCGTACTTTGGGTCAGAGTGGTGGCTTCTTCTCGATTATGACTAAAGAATGCTCTTTTACATTGCAGTTAAAATTAATGGACCTTAGCGACGGTCTCGAACTGGTGCAGAGGCTCAGTGGAGAAAAACCGACCAAGTACGGAACTGCTCGCGTATGGAGGAATTCGATAAAAGCGGCCGAATTGGTTGCCCAGTACCTCGTCACCGCTGGTATGGTTCGACCAGTCGGGGAAACCGGGGCTGGTACCCTCGAACAAATTCTAAATTCTTGGGCACTTCTGCACGTAAAATTAAAGGACATTGCGCCTACGCTTCCTGGAATGATTCGAAAACTTATCGAACCTGCTGAAAGTGCCCAGCACATATATATCTTCTGTGCTGTACTCTCGAAGCACGTGAGTATCAGCTTTCGAAGAAACTAATGAAATGATTTGTTGTGGAAATTAATGTAGATTATAATGTTCTAAAAAAATTCTGTCTCGTTTCAGTTTGGTGATAACATTAAACCACTGGTGATAGAATTATATATCAGAGCCCTGACGACTGACATGAATGAGCTGGAGAGTCAAAAGGCAAAATCTGATAAGGAAAAAGTTCGCGAAACTGCGAAACGTCTTAGTACGCAATTCCTTAAGTTAGCCGATGTCGTGGATAATGTTGGAATTGCTAGGGAATGTGTTTTAACTGCGTTCTCCCTTCATCCTACCAGAATATGCTACGACAGGATAAAGGAGATGGCCATATCATGTGGCAAAGCGAAACAAGATGGGACGAATGAGGCAGTCGAACATGTCCTGGACACGGGTCAAAATAATGTTAAAAGCGAGAAGAGGATTGACAATTCTCAGAGGACAGAGACGGCAAATTTCGATAGTACGGTTCAGTCGACATCCACTTCATCTTTGGCAACAGTAACAACAGCAGCGGAAGTCACGACGACAACTACCACTGCGGCGGCGTCGACAACAACATCAACGACAACGACGTCTTCAGGAATTGGTTTTCAGAACGGTATCGCGAAGACCTTCGAGCGAACCGATCAGTTGCTCAAAAGTCTCTTGACGTCTCCAAGAAAAAGCGATACACCCAGTGACAGATGCCTTTTGCATCCTAAGAGAAATCCTGATTCCGATGGACCACTTGGTGAACTCTGTTTCAATTGTGGTGAGTTTACCGGAATTGAACTTCCACGCAGCAAGACTCCGGAGGTGGTGTCTAATGTCGAGAGGACATTGGACGCGCTTATTTTAATACAAGGAGGAGCTGTGACAGGCTCGGCGAATTATGACGAGAAGTGCGTGCCGAATCAAGTGCTGGATGGTGAAAAACTCGGATTGTCACCACAACTCTGTGACGACCTCGCCGTTGTCCTCAGCAGTCCCAGGTATCATATGCTCAGCTGGGTACTGGATTGGAAGGAACTCAATGGCCTGTGCGAGAGATACCTCGAGAATGCGGAGGAGATGCGCAATACCAATAAGGAGCTCAAGTACCTAAACATCGACTACTCACAGTTTAAAGACTGGCCCTCTGAGGATGACACGAAGGACGTTTTTTTCGGGATCGAAAAGGGATACGAGCAATGGGCGGACTTACCTTCTGATAATTCTGAACAATTTGGCAGCTTTCAGCCAGCTGGACCGTATAAAAGATCTTCGACGAGACGAAGCCTCGACGATACTACAGACTCGGACAGCGGAAGTGTGCTTCGTGTACGAAGAACTGCCAGGCAACGGAAAGCGCATAGGTTAGAGTCGTCAGAGAGCGACTATGACAGCTCTGAAAGGAAGCCAAAACACTTCAGAAATCGAACGAGTTCCGTATCCGACAGCGACACCAATACACAAGACAGTCAGACAGACAGTCTAGGCAGTGATGGTTGTCGCCATGAAAAGAAACCAAACATTGCAGTGACTAAGGAAGTCAATAAAAAACGTGGCAAATCGAAACTTACTATGGAATCCGTTTCGCACTTCCACATGCTCGTCAATGAGAACATTAGACATCCAGGTGAAGATGTCAGTAGCTCGGACATGAGTAGCAATGATATCATCACCCTTTTCTCTGCTGATATGGACGAGAACAAGCGTGAAACCATAAAGGGTTCTGCATATGCGTCCGCGGGTCCTTTGATCATCTCCGAGAAGAGAAGCGATCCAGCTGTCCTCAAGTCCTTGAGAATGTTCAGGCCGCATAACGCCAAGAAACCAACGAGGATCGCTCAAATTCTGCAGAAAAATTTATTAAACAAAAACAAGGATAACAATAATGTCAGCAATAATTCGAATATTACTAAGTTTGCCCCGATGTTGAGCTCACTAAACCTCAATCCCAAGATTGTCCTAACTAGAGCAGACGAGGTGGATAAGAAATTGGCTCAATCGAAAAAGCAGCTCAGTGCTGGCGACATCACCAGCGAGCTCAGAAACATACAAAAAAGTATGCCGTTCTCGCCAAATAAAAATGCAATCGGAACGTATCAGAAACAAAAGCAAAAGAAAGTGGGTATTGGCAGTGCTACAAAAGGTGACCTGAGCTCGATCGACGGAAGACGTCTTAGTTCTGTCAAGTCCAACCTGGGTAAATCCAAGTTCGATATTCTGGCTAAAGCAGTCAGAGATTCTGATATACTCGCGAAAAATGTTCCTGGACTGAACTCCTTGGACATGATGGTACCTCCTCGAGTACAGTCAACGGTGAACGTTGTTCAGCTCTCCAGAAACATTCCTCAGAGCCCGAATTCGGGTTCAGTGAACAGTGGCAATACACCTCCGAGAAACCGGACTTCCACCATCGCAGGAAACATTCAGTTACCCGGCACTCCTTCCTCCGGTGGTCACGATAGCGGTGTAGGAATGAGTCCTGCAGGTCAGACTCCTCCACCGAGATCAGCGATGCACGACCTTGGCGAGGAGGCTAACCAGCCTCCAGACACTCCTCCGACGGGTCTGATGAATGCCTCGAACGTAATAGAACCAGACAGTCCTAGGCCGCTCACTAATCAGAGAACAAACCAAAATCAATCGCCAAAGAAATCTCCATCCCCGTCGACGACGGCAACGTCGGTGCCTATAACGTCCGAGCAGTTGCAAATAGTTTGTAAACCTGACGGGACGTATCAGTTGGCCTCAGTCAGTCCAAACGTCTCTGGTCAGAGAAACGTCCTGACATTGCAGAACCTAGACGATGCCGGTATCGGCTTTTCCAGACAGATACAACGTACCTCCGAGGCTTCAGGAACAACATCGAGCAGAAATACCTATGACAGATTAATTCCCGTCAAGGCTTCTACGCAATCTGGTCAAAATACAGGTCTACCCAAATTTCAGCAAGCCTTTGGTAAAACAATTTATACTTTATCAACGGATACGACGACTGTGGCAGCCTCTGCAACGACGGAGACCCTTTCTCAACCGAGTACCATACAGAAAACATCAAGCAACCTTTCGAAGGCTGTACAAACTTCCGTTCAAAATGCCCAATCGACGAACGCACCGATGAACGTTCAATCGATCGCCAACATTCCAAATTTGCAACTGTCAGCTGGTAGGCAAATACTTAACATCGTCCAGAGTTCTGGTACTAGTAACACCAGCGTAACGACACCTAATGCAACTAGTCAGGCAATTACCCAGCTCGTACAAAGCGTACAAAACGCCTCACCTGGCGTCATCTACACGCACAAAATTCCAGTAACGATATCCACTACGAATCCCAGTCAGCTGAATATCATTCCAACAATATCACACGCCAATTCGATACCAGGAAACAGGACGCCGGTCGTTAAATTAAACATCATTAGAGCAGGTACGCCAATTCGACAGCAAAACATTGCTGTGCTGACAGCGCCAAGACTTCCACAACAGCAGCCTCAGCAACAACAGCCACAGTCAACTGTCAGGACGGCCGATAACTTAATAAATTCGCCTATCGAAGTCCCAAACCAGGTGAGTTCTACGACTCTGGAGCAATTGAGGGAATTCGAGAGTGTTCTCGAACAAGTGAAAGAAAGGAGTACCATTCAGCCACAGCATCAGACCTCGACGACGACGACGACGACTGTGCAGACTCAAACTACAACACAACAGGCACAAGCAGTGAAGCAACACTCTTCGGTCAGTGCTCTGGCGCAACAGCTTCTTATGCCAACGCAGTCACCGAGTAGTACAGAGTTTCCTAGCAATGGGAATACTGTAACCTTTCAGCAACAACAAGATGTATTTCCGCAGAAGGTGTCGCTGACATATGTAAATCAAGGTACCGGAACTACCGGGTCCAAAGTTACAAGTTCGACACCGGTGGTCGTTGTAACGAGTTACTGTCAACCGGCAGCTTCCCCGGCTCTTAGTGTCACCTCGCAAAGTTCTTCAAGTCCTTGCGTCACACCGGCACCCGCGCCAATACCTGCTGCAGGTAAAACTCCACCGACGCCGTCATCGAAAACTGTCAAGAAGACAGCGCCAAAGACCGTAAAGACGAGTGCAACCAATACGTCTAAAGCATCCCCAATTCCTAAGCCACAACAAAAGCCCCAGGAAGATGAACAAACCGCACAAAGGATCTATGCGATATTAGACGAATATGCCGAACAGCTCAGGAACTCGCCGGATCTTAATAATAAACCTGCACCCAGGAGACGCTCGAACCCGCCGACGAATCCTAGTCAATCCTCGAAGCGGAAGAAGTCAAACTCAAGTAAATCGAAGCCTGTTGGTCAACAAACGTCAGAGTTAAGTCCCAGTACGGATGATCTTGGTAGAACAATGGGAAGCGAGGATTCATCCTCTGGCGTTGTTCATATACAGGACAGTCCTGCAGGCTTCTCTACCTCGGAGGAACCTTCTGGTGCGTCGAACGTGGACGCCTCTGTAGAGGCCAGAAGTTTGAATGATTCGAATGATGGCGTCGAGCTTAACATCAAGAGGCGGAATCTAATTTTCACTGAACCTAGCACGGGTCAACCTCGTGCTGTCATCGTCCAGGAAGCGGTACAGACTACTGCGGTCAGTGTAAGCGAAGCACTGGCATCGGTTACTGGAAAAATGGGCAGCACAGCTGTCCTGGTACCTGGTACCAATTATATTCTGCCGATGAACCTAATGAAGGGAGGTCAACAATTCACGATAGTTTCTGGTGGCTCCAAACTATTGGCTACTGTTCCAACCACTGTCAGAACATCCGGTACGACTGGAGTCTCGAATGCCCTGGTATTGCAATCTTTCCTCAATCAGGCAGGAAAAATTATATCACAACCAACCCAGGTGAAGCAGGTCAAACTACCAACGTTACAGACCATAACAACTAATCAAACATTGACAGGGCAGAACGTTCAGAATACATCAGTAGTGATGCCGCAAACTAGCACAAGTGGTACGCAATTCGCTGCGGAGTCTAACGAGAAAAGTAGTAACGAGATCGTCGGCAAAAGTGACGTCACATCCGGAATATCATCAGTCGAATCAGGTGGAAATGCCATTCTGGTTAATAAAACGCCGACGATCGGACTCATTCAAAGGAATATCAACGTGAACGAGTTGAATGATAATCAGCAGATCTGTGGCGTCATCACGAGCAATCCTAGTTTGACTCTTCAAGGCACGAGGCTCTTTAATTCCTCCATCGCAAAGCTGTCGTCACCCGGGTCTTTGAAGACTGAGAGTGTTGTTTGTGTAGCGTCAGCTGCGATAGCACAATCCCCGGAGAAGAAGCCAGTCCAGGAGAATCTGCAGTCCGAGAAACCAGTTGCTCTGCAGACTGCTACCATTGCTTTGGCATTCGCACCGCATTCTGATGCTTCCTCAATAAGCAATAGTCAACAGCGAGAAACCAAGGAAGCCTCTACGGAGATCATCACCGATGACAAAGTAATCTCACCCAAGACTGTCAAGAGAAAAATTGATGATACTGCGGATATAGTTAACAGTATGCCGAGGACTTTGATCGCATCAAATTCTATCGTGTCTTCGACGGTGGTGACGTCGTTGCAAAATGCTACAAAGCACGGTAAGTATATACAAGGACATCAGCTCTATAAATATATAATGAAATAGGTAAATTATTAATAAATTAATGGCAATAAGTGATCTTTAATATTTTGAATTTCTAAAGATCGTTATTGACAAGCATCATTTCGGTTTTATTCGCAGATTCTGTCTCTGTGATGACTGCAACTACGAAGCAATCAAGTATGGATAATACGCCTGGACAATTTCTTGTAACGGGTGGTCCCAGCAGCTCGGACAGCCAGGAGTCATCAATTCAACAATCATCAGAGAGCATCGATGCTGCGTCAAAAGTAGGAAATGGCATCCTCTGCGGAAACGCGAGACTCCAGGAGGCCTGGGAGCCAGAGAGGAAGGCCTCTCCGGATACACCATGGAGGTACGTGCCAACGTCGACGAATCAGCTGAGCATCGAACCATTAAAAGTGTACTCCAGGGAGGGTGACAGTTCCGAGAACGTGCACAATGTCCTTCAGATAATAAATAAAGGTCAGGGTATAGAAATGGCAAGTGGTCAGGTGTATCAAACAAATGCCAAGAAGTACTTCATGAATCACACCTTGGAGCCATTCCAGCAATACTCAAACAAGAGCGGCATGGCAAAGGCACAACCGAACCCTAGATTGGATCGAGAGTTGTTACAGCAAAGAATGGAAAGAAAGGCCGCAGCTATAGAAAGAGAATTAAGATTACAGAAGAGCCTCTCGGAGGAGTGCGAGGACTTGGGTGTCGATGAGCCAAGTACCAGTGATCTCTTTCCTGAAGCAGACTTACTCTTTGATACCAATCATTCTCCATCTTTCGATCATTCCTCACAGGATGCCTCGTGCAGCCAACCTCTCGGCCTCAAATCCTACAACGCCTCCTACTTCCGTTCCCTGGATTCATCAAGCGGCAGTCGAGATGCCAGTCCAGTCACTGATTTCAAGCTGAACGA
The DNA here is from genome assembly GCA_031762395.1 of Calameuta pygmaea. Classification (NCBI taxonomy): domain Eukaryota; kingdom Metazoa; phylum Arthropoda; class Insecta; order Hymenoptera; family Cephidae; genus Calameuta; species Calameuta pygmaea. Next base: position 969,093 of record JASANN010000517.1, on the reverse strand, counting down.
GCGAAGAAAAAATGTCGTGCAGCGTACAAGAACAATAAAAGACACTGTGAAGAGAGCCAAGAGAGAGAAAGTCGAAGACATGCAAATGGAAAATCCCGCGAAGCACATACGACTGAGCCTGGAGAATTTAAGTCAGGATGAGGCGTCGAACAGCAATTCCGACGTCTCAAGACTTTCGCCAGTAACTTTGCCACTGATTGAGAATGATTTCTCAAAAGATACAAATCGAGCAAAGATAAGATCTAGAAACGGTTCGAAAGAAGGTTCACCAAGCAGCGCGTCCAGTATACCATCCAATATGAAGCTGGACATAGACCTAGACTCGGCGGAGTCCTTACCAGCAGGGACTAACGCGAACAACGTCTCGGTGGCGAGTTCCGGGGACGAGAGCCTTACACTCCTCAGCGGTAACACAGCTGACGTGACGATACCTTCACCTCTGTCGCCAATTGCGGGTCCTCTGCTTTCTACACACAACAAATACACCTACGCAAACAAGAAACGTGGAGCTTCAAAGGTGACGCGAGCGAATGACTACCTCTCCTGGGAGAGTCCTATGTCCGAGAGAACGAGATCGAGCAGCGAAGAAGAGGAGGACGAGGAAGACGACGACGAGGATGAGGAGGACGACGAGGAAGAGGAAGAAGAGGATTCGAGTATCAGCGAATCCATAAGCAGCCAGCCCGAAGACGTTATAACGAATGGCTTGGACGAGACCGTGGTAATGGCCAGGGATAAAGCGAAGTCAAGCTCTGCTGGCAATCGTTGCGTCTATTTGAAAAAAAAGGGAAAGCTGCAGGTTAACGCGCGGGTAGTTTTAAATCGTGCCGATGCGAAGAGCGTGTTGTCGGGCCGTACAAAAAGTGATTTGATCCTAGAGTCTGCTGTAGTTTCCAGCGATAAAACTTCGGAACCTTCTGACGATGAGACAAGCAATACCACATCGGTAGAACCGGATTGTCGTGCGAGACGCTCCAGTTTGCGAGGTCACGTAAAGAAAGGCTGCGCCTGCTGCAACGGTTCCCCTGAAAGACCTAAGAAAAAGTCAGTTAAGCTGGACCACAAGCTAAAAAAGAGACTAGCTTCGAAACAATTAGGGAAGAAAAGGTAGTCCTAGCGATTAAGCTCTCGCTTGAGTATTCTCTTTGTATTGTAATTGTAAATTTTACCCTTCGACGTTTAAAAGGATAAACAAACAAGCTTCCGAGCAAGAATGGCCGATGGCTGATGATTGATTCCCGCGCGTGTAGCCTCTGATGGCGTATTTCCCCCCCATTATGCATTCTACTACACTGTACACCAATAGACAAGTACACTGTACGCACTGTTGAGTATAAGAAACGACGCGCTCCGCCACGACGCTCTCTCATAAGCGTACGAAACTCGCGCGACTCGCAAGCCAAGCTCTGACAAACTCATACTGTAAATACTAGTATGCTTAATGAGTGTAAGACAAGCTTTACTTTCTCCCAGACTGTTCGGAGCGAGACTGGGCAAGAATAAACGAGTTCTCCGTAGGTATAAATTAATATTAAATATATTTGCTGGTAAGATCAGATGAACGATTTATTAGCAGTTCTCAATAAGAGTAGCGAATCCTTTTAGATGTTATAAACGATAAACGATACTAATGATAGTACAGATCATTATGGATGGCAAATTTAGATTAAATCATTAAGGACATTAGAAATGCAATCTAGTCAGAGGGTGAGGCTCCAGATGGGATATAGAAGTGAGAAGAAGGAAGGAAATGATTTAAAAATGTCGATCGGTACAGATTCTTTACGAAGTATAATGATGAAAGAAAGAAGAAAAAAAAAGATTTATAACTCTACCTACAGTATCTATCGTATTAGAGATATATTGTATCTACCGTGGCGTCACGATCGGACCGGATTAATCAGATCAACTCCTTCCATCCCGACGAAAAAAAAAAAAAAAAAAATTGTACCCATTCGCTAATAAAAAGATCAATTCTCTACTGTCTACGTACTTACAGTCTTATGCTGCATTTCTATTTATCTGCGCACGATGAAAATTGTCGCCACTGGATATTCTTTATTCGCGCTTATACAATCTGACCATTATTATCTAATAATAATCTGATTGAAAGTGTACACAAATATATCGACGTAAGCTAATTGTTATTGACACAATCGTGAGAAACCTCCTTTGTGAACTTTTCAATTTTCCCGACAGAAGTCGCAATTGTTATCTGGCCCTTAAAGGCTTCTTTTTTTTTTTTGTGAAAAACTTTCTTCCTGCGACGTTTACCGTGAAACGCGTGAACGTGAAAAAGAGCGGGAAATTTCTTCTCGTTTGAAAACAAACAAGCAATTACTAATTGCAGAGCCATAAAACTTCCAAATAATTCATCAGTCATTCAGAACACGTTCGGTCCGATTGCACCGCGTTGTAGTACATGTATAAAAAAAAAAGGAACCCACACATGTACATTACGTAGTCTACCGTAGGTAATCCATTAAAAATATATAATGTTATATCGCTGCACTTTAGTACAAAAATGCTTCGTCTTACTTGAAACGACAGGTTCTTATCATCTCTCCATATGCACCGTCGTAACGTGCGAATGCCTGCAATTAATTATAAATTACGTTAATAAAGATCGAGTGGCTGTAAAGGAATGACAATGACGGGAGTTTAGGAAGGTCCAGGGCCCTTGATTGCAGTATGTTATTAAATTAAGCTTCGTTAAAGTCCCTTCAAGGAGATCATCGGATGACGATACAAATTTAAGGTTATGAATCGGATAAAATCATTATCTTCGGATAACCTCAAAGCGATTTACGCGAAGATAATTTTGATAACGTACTACGAATATGAGCTTGAACGGGGGGGAGGGGGGGTGGGAATCTTGAAGGTGGGAAGGGGGTTGTTAAAAAAAAGAATATTAAAAGAAAAGGAAGCGAATTTTTATATTAGGCGGTGAAACCTAATTTCAATCATTGTGTCCAATTAAAATTCTTCACACCAGATTGGCATCGCGAGTGGTAAAGAGATGCAAAATTTTATTTACGTTATTATATAATATAAACTTTAGATACGCATTTTCGTCTTATGTGTAATTTTCTTTGTTTTTTTTTTCTTTCTTTCTTTCCATTGATATAACGTCCACTCTGTTTATATCGTTTACGAAGTAGTAATATTAAAAAAAAATAACTATGTACTTTAAACTCTTTTTTTTTTAATCCTTTCTGATCTCATTATACGATTACTTTAGTTCAATAAAACTGTGTATTTATATGACCTCATTTACGGTTTAATTTATTGTTTTGATGCATTTACCTCTGACCGTGGGAAGTAACGGGTTCGATTTAGCATTAAAACGGGTTCAACGTATGTATCGATAGACCATCGATTTTTAATTAATTCATTAACACTGGTTTCACCGTCATGACGTCGCTATGCTATATATATTATATATATATATACACGCATGTACATAAAATTCTGAAATTACGCAAAATTTTGTAACTGCGTGTGTCGATAGATGGAGCCTTTCCCTTTTCTTTCTCCGTGTCACGAGATGCAACCGTGATTACTGTCTCATAATTCTGTATGGATTCGATCACGGGTAACGATTATTGATTATTGACAAGAACGAAAAAAAAAAAATGTAAAAATAAGCATACCTTCTATCTTCCTGTAAATTATATACATATACATATATGATATAATATATACATACATATATTTATATATTATATAATATATAAAAAAGAAAAAGCGTAAATTACTGGTCTCCTGATGAAATTTTTGTTTTTTGAGGAGAGATTTATCGTGGCAAATAAGCTAGGAGGCGTATTTTTTGAGATCGCAAAATTTTTTTTTACGCTTCTTCAATGATGCGAATCTTTTTTTTTCTTTTTAATTGTCGTTTAACACTCGTTAGTCGTACCAAACCAGCATTTATAAAGAGTGATGTAGGAATAGGAGGAAAGAGAGAAAGAAAGATAAAGTAAGAGAACTCAGATTATTGACGGGAAGAAAAAAAAAATATAAAAAATCGACCGGAATCGTTTAACACAGTAATTTCGCATTACTCAAGCTGCTGTTACATACAACCCCTCGAGATTGACTCGGGCGCCATTTGCTTTGCAAGGTGCGTTTGTTGGGGCTAGAGGCGTAGCTCATGGCAAAAAGAAAAGCAAAGATAAATAAAGCGACGTAGTTTGCGTGGCTGAGATTCAAAAAAAAAAAACATGGCGGGCGTGCAGTAGAATGAAATCTTTGATCATGAAATCTTGCGATTATCGTTAACAGTCGATTCGGCAGAAAATCGTGAGGAAAGGATAAAAACGAAATAAAAAAAAATCACGCAAAAAATGGCACAGTCAAACGGTACAGCAATGCCCAAGAAGAATTCGCAATCGACAAGCTCTGCTCTGTAAATACCTAAGATACCCTAGGAGTAATGCATAAGGGAGGTAATGTGGTTACTTCTTTTTTTTTTTAGGCGTACGACTATTCTAGTTTTAAGTAAACGCGTAAGGAAAAGAAAAAAAAACAATTGTATTTGCAAGAGTATATATATTTAAGATTGCGCAATCGGCGAAAAAAATAACATATTACTCCGGTATTGGTACTCTAAATATGGTATAGAAATTACCTATACATATGTATACACACGCGAATGAATGTGCACGTATGTGTGAATTTATAGTAAGGGTATGCATGGATGTTGCGTTAGGGGAAGTTTTTGAGAGGAAAAAAAAAATGCACAAATTCGCCACGAGCCGGCGGATGTTAAAAGGGTAGCGAAACGTCGACGGATCAAAAATAATTGACACGGTGTACGGCGTCTGGTCGGTGAGCGACTTTTTTTTTATTTTTTTGTCCTCGAAAGAGCCCAGAATTGCAAAATAATATCTGTAGGCATATACGTGTCACACTGATCGATATCATTGGGACGAATGATAATACTCCATGGATATGACTGTACAGCGTATTTAACGAATATACTTGTCCGAGGTTTACGTATATATCGAGAAGTCTCGTTTTTTTTTGTTTTTTTTTTCAAAGCGGAAGTATTAAAGGATTGCATATTGTACATATAAACAAGACATATTTTCTATATATGGGACGTCGCGAGAGATTCGATCGCCCGTGAAATATTGCAATATTACGATAATTCTTTCGAACGATAGAGAATAGTGTTTAATCGTTTTATGTAATTGTAACGATAGAAGAGGGTCTGGCAGAATAAAAATGAAAGTTCTGTATTTACACGATTACGCATTATCTATTTATACATTAACTCATTACAAAGTACTACTTACATTTTTTTCTTACCCCCCTCTCAACGAACAAAAAGAAAAACTATACGAACAGTCGATTATCGAATTTTGATTTACCTTTTTTTCCTTCGAAATTATTTTCATTATTAGTTTTCCTCAGGGAGATGCTTTCGGAAATTTTTTTTTTTTGATTTATTACTCTTATTGATCTGCGTAGTCCTTTATAGGTATTCTCTCTCTTTCTTTTGCCGTCATACAGTCTGTCTCTCTCTCTCTCTCTCTCCCTCCTCTCTCACTCACTCTGTCTCCTATAGTACCTATCACTTTTCTTGACATTCGACAACAGAACAACAGAATGCCACCTTTGATTCTGCTGGATTCTACGTTGCTTTCGATAGCGTTGATGCCTTTTTGTGGTAGTAACGATCCTTGTTAAGAATTGTATTCGACTCGTAGCAATTTGCAAGGGACTTGTACGACGTGAACGGAAGAGAAAAAAATTAATTACTCGCACGCTGTAAATATTGCGATGCAATTTGACGCACGTTGTTCTCTGTCACGAAATGGCCGAATGAAATATTAACGGCTGGTAATTTACGTACGAGACGTCGTAAGTCCTTTAATGTCTCCTTTGAAAGAAAACTCCTCATTACAGTTCAATCGAGTCTCATTTCAACGCGTTTATTATCGAATGTTTTTTCTCGTTATTGACTATGTGAATTTGGAGTGACGCGACGAAAGATGTATCGAGATATATCGATTCGCCCGAATCGATTGGTAACGGGGTCGATGATTGAGGAAGTAAGGCATGAATATATGTATATAATATACGAATCACGTTTTAAAAGAGATAAAAATGTCTTATCATTATATAAATAGCGGATGGAGAATTGTGAGGAATAAGGTAAAGAAGAAAATAATAATTGAAAAGGGAGAAATCAGTGTAAGGAGTGGGGCGAGTAATGCGCGTCGCGTTTGATTCCTGAAATTGAACAGAGGGAAGGTGGAGATAAATGGAGATGGAGTATTTTAGATGGATGATTTTTAATGATGCTGCTGTTTGATAACGGCTGCAGCTGATCCTGATGGATTTATGGAATTTATTAAATTTCAATAAAAGCCGGCATATCGAATCGATCACTGAAAATAAATGGAAAACGCTTTCTCTTGGCCGTAAAATGATATTCCTGCTGTCGAACCAGAGCGATTACGATGAATATTTGTAAAAGAGAAAAATATAAATTAAAAGAACTTAGGAGCTTCTATATTATAGAAATATCACGCAAAGTAGATATAGTCTACCGATGTAAATCTCGTTGCCTAAATCATAACGGTTCCTTTTCAATCCAACTTCCAGAAGAAAATAGAGTAGCGCGCGGTTTAAGAAATTTTTCAATCGACTCTTCATCGAATGCGAAAACGTTAAATTGATGGATTTTCAAAGTCTCACAAGGCGAAGAGTTTTCATCGAGATCCATTTGGTTAATTAAAAACACTGACCTCACTTTGTAGCCAAGACTCATTCGAATTCGAAGGAGAGACGCTCTTGGCCACTTTCGTCTAGTCAAGCCAAAGCTCTTAAACAGCCAGGTTACGACAGTGAAAATTGAATCAAGAATTCTCGCAAGAAGGTTCGCAGACCTTGATTTACATCAAAATCTTTAGCATCTTGTCAATAGTCAATAAAGCGCAGCCTGTGCTACTATCGAAAAGCTTTAATTTTCATATTTCATAACCTTAAAAAAAAGAAAACAATTACAAGACCTCGTGAAATGACTCTGCGGCTGCAAAGAGATTTTTAAAACTCGCGGATAAATTCTAACTGATGATCGACATATCGATCGCGTGAGCGTGTGACAATAATAGAAATTTGAAAAAAAAAAAATAAATGGCTGTAAGAGCTAGGGATTTAAATGGGAAAATAAAAATGGCCATATCAGGTTAAAGATAACGACGAGGAAAGTTCCCAGTATTACTCACTACGCTCGATCGATTTTGAGGATCGATCTTCGCCCAGATCGGGCAGCGTCGATTAATGCAAATTCGTACGTGATCGAAAGTCGTTTAATGCAACGGACAATGGACTCAGTGTACGCGGATCCGTTGGAAGGCTCACCGGTGCCAAATCGCAAGGCTATAGAACCTTTACGTTTCGTTTGTCGTAAACGACCCGTGTCTTCTTATACCGGTATCACTCTTAAGCCATATTCTAAATTCCCTTTAAGCTAATAAAGAAAAAAAACAAAGGGAAATGTATATGCGAAGGTGCACAGTATTCTCTAATCGTCTTTACGAAGCAAAACGGCGCACCATACCTACTCATTTTGTACATTTTGTATGAATAACGGTTATCGCGTGATTAGAAAGTCACATTAGGGAGTGACGTATTATGAATAAGGTAACTCTAATTATTTTTAAGTAGTATATATAAAGTAAGGCAAATATGTAGTTGTTTCTCGCTCCTATGGGATATAGTTATTATAAATATTATAAATACCATTAAACAAACGATAAATAAAGTATATATTAATATCTTTAAGAAACTACGATATATGCATGTCGTCTTCTTATTTTTATTCGAGTACCAGTAGTTCCGAGATCAACCGCATTTCCCTTACGTCGCTTCTTACGATGTTTATGAATTCATTGACGTATATTACAAAATCACCTTTTTCTCTTTTGTAACCTCCATAACATTACTTGTTATGATCTTAAGGAATTTCTTATGCGTTTTTATCTCTTATTGTGATAAATTCGTACTTGAATTATGTAGTACTTGCAGTTCTCAGACGGAATACCAACCGTGACTGTAATGAAAAATGCGAGGAACATGAAAGAAAATATTATTATCAGTATTATAAAAGTCAAGGATGTTACTGAGTATGTAAGTTTTAAAAACGGAATTTTACTCGCTCAAAAAATCAGTACCTGATATAATCGGTATCAGTCGATCTTAAAAAGATCTTTAAGTGACAGTAATATTCGTTGGCTCTTTATTTATTGAATTCTATATCATTTACAAACGATTGTTCAGTATGTGATTGCTGACTTGACGTAAATCTATTTTGCTTGTGTAATTCTTTAATTCCCGCTGATAATAAGTCTGGTTTAATTACTGATACAGAGAATACGATATGATGATAACGATTGATTTCATCTGATCAATTTCAAGTGATCAATTCAAAATTTACATTCACAAAAGTATAGTAAGTATGAAGATATCGCTTGGATAATCACAGGTAGGTATCGATATCCCATTAATGATATCGATTCAATATATAGATATATCTAAATCAATATTCATACATACCAATTGACATCGCAAACTGTGCCTCTGAAGTTGTCGCATCCGACTGTAAATTCTTCCCTCGCTTTATATAAAAATCAATATATATCGATGAGCGATAAAGTATTCTGACAGTATGGTTACGTTAAGAGAATCAAACATAGCCTAAAATTTTTGACATATAAAAATTTTGTATGATTTTTGGCCAATTGGTGATTTGATTTTTTAATCGTATAACTCGATAAAGCTGTGAAGGCTCCTTAAATGTTAAAACTAATAATTATACTTTTCGTTGACCTTGACTTCAACATTAAATTTTGTATAGCCATTCGCTCTGTTCCATGCTTGCTTTACTAAATGTTATGCGACTTTTTATTTAACTTGTATGTGATAATAGATACAGGCACCCGATCAATGATCAGTAGAAATGCCCTGTCAATGGTAAAAGCATAACTGAGAGAACCTGATCTGAGATGGTCAGAAGGAGCTTATTCTAAAGCATTTGCTAAAATACTTTTCCACTATTACGCTAAACTCTATATGACTGTAATAAATGTAACTATGGAGACTGATTTGTCAACGGGAAGAATACTGATATGGTTTACGCAAGCTGTACTTCCCCGAGATATCTCATTCATCGGATAACAGAAATAGAGAGTATAGTGTTCATTTTCTGAAGAGATAAATGGGGAATTGTCAAGGTGATTCAAAAGCTGCGACCAGAGACGTAACAAGTTTATATATTTTTTTGTTTGTCAAATGACACAAATCTTGTGCAAAACTATACTTAGCTCATTAAAAACAATTTTTTTATTTCTACAGAAAATTTTGAAAAATCAAACCTCCAGGTTCCATTCTCTGTTTCAATAAAGAGAAGATAGCAAGGAACCTGTATAATTTTGCAATTCAGTTAGAATGATACTACGATCACGTTACGCGCGAGTGTGCTAAGGCCAGTTCAATTTAATTTGCAAAAGTAATTGATACCGATCGCCATTACGTTGTGGCAATGGCGTCGAATAAGAATGAGTTCGCAGAAAAATAATTACTTCCTCCGCCACAATCGCTCCTGCGCCTTCTCTGGCATTTAAGAGCTCACCAGGAAACATTCGCCAGTTAGTTTCCCCTCGTTCTTCCATACGGAAACTTCAGTGTCAGTAGTATTTTTTTTTTTTTATAAATTGACTTGTTTTCTTTACGTGGATGGAATAACAATGGCTACTCTTCAATCCCTTCTACCTTGTTGGATGGTGAGATTTGTTTTTTTCTTTTAGACCGCAGGCAAAGATATCACTAGAACAGAGATGGTAACCCTGTTGGAGAATATGAAAAAGATACTTTGACAGATTTAGATCAATAAGATTATCGAGTGGTCGAGAATGAATAAAGAATGAAACTGTTATCTTTGATGATTACACATTTAGTTTAATCGTATGCTGTGAATGACAGAAACGATTTATATTTCATTCAAAATTTCCATCGATTAGTAATTCAGTAAATTTAATTTTACGTCACGTTTTATAAGTGCTCCAATTCCGAACGCATCGTTTTGAATGCTTAATTCGATTTCGATTAATATACATATAGGTATATGCCGATTATGGTATATGCCGATTATAAAGAAATAAGAGGCTTCGAATGTAATTGCCTTCGGAGTAACAATTCACTTCGATTGACCTTAATAGTACTTCAATTTAATTACATCAATTTAAGTAAACCAATTTAATGAAGAAGAGACACGCAACCATTTCGACAGTATATAACTCCCTGTCTTTTTTTTTCGATTAAAGCAAACTCATTAATGACGTTAAGAAACAGGCGTATACAACTTCCTTGATTAAATGAATTTATACAGGAAGTGGAGGATGTATTGATGCGATTCGGGCCATTTCGTTACTTCGTTCGTCAATACGTGACTTATAAAATCGTAGCGCAAATCTGTCGTCACGTTTTTATGTCAAACACAATCATATGACCGCATAGATACGGCCGTTATTATTTTTACGTAAATGAATAATCACTGATCATCCAATACATCCATTATCGTTGATAAGAGATACGTACATGGCATGGGAAACAATATTGATATAAATTTCCGCGAATGTTTATCGATCATCACTAGGTACATAAGTGACGTTACTTTATCTCAATAGTTGGCTTTGTCATCGTTAAGCAGCATATACTTATTCATTATAACATATGTATGTTAAACGCGATATATATTACATACAAATTATGTAATTATGAGAAAGGTGTCTAGCAAACGCCTAGTATCTATCTCATAATAAATTATTAGCAATTAAAGGTCTGACGGAAACTGAATTTCATTGATGCAAGAGGTGGTGCACGTCGATGATAATATAGGTCATAGGAATTTCAAACTTGTTTTCTAGGTCGAGGTTAGCTTCAATTCAAAAATCCTCTCTCATAGCACAGGGTTATTTATCATTGGCAATGCTGCAAATGAAATGGAAAATATATAGATATTACGTCAGTAAGATTAGATCAAAGGGTGACGTTTGAAGTGTCTTTTGCAGAATGTGATGCTTTTACGGAACGTACACATATGTGGTGAAATGTCGTGCAGATTATTATACATATAGGAGGGTTATATGGGAATGTCAGCTCTTTGATGCTATATATGCATATATAACACTTTGGGTCAATCGACATATTCGCCACGGTTAGTAGAGGAAGGTATAAGGCACGTATGTACATTCACTGGCTCAGTCAGGACTCGTCTGTCGAAGTGAACGGTTGTCTTTCGAGTTCTCTGTACACACCACTCAGTTGGCTGGTAGCCACAACATCCGCCCTCGTTTAATATTACACCATCGTTGAGAGCCTTTTCTGCTTTCAGCTGATTCGCAAAGGAATTGGTCAAGCTAGTTGTCACGTTGCCACTGCTGGAAAAGGTAAGGTATTTCACATTTTGTGTGAAGGCTCAACCATTCACTTTTACTTACTTTCTCTCAATTTCACCTTTAGAGTATTTTCTTGTAATTATTCTTTCTCTGATGTATATTTGAAGGTGGCTCTTTAAAAGAGTTTTTAAGGCATGAGAGAGATTATGTAAAATTCTGTCTCCTTAAACCGAGTGACCTAAATTGTCAATATGTATTTTATTGTATAACAGAAATGATAGATGGAAATATTTAAAATGATTATCATCTTGTTTAGGTCACTTGGAGAAGATGCCTTGCCCATTCTTAACTCGACTTTCTGCAAATTATGTTCGTAATTATGGAACATCTGTGATAATGAATTATCGTCAGCATTGCCCTGTGATGTCTCGTTTATCCAGTTCATTGGCACAGTCAGTTGATCCACAAGTACAAGAGTCTATAACACCAGAGGAGAAGTGCCCGTTTCTTTCTAAGGAACCAGAGACAGTAAGAGTAGCTAGCCCTGCTGTTGAAGAGGATGTAATTAATCTGGATGTCGTAGCTAAAGAGGAAAATGTGTTCCCATATGAAGAGTTCTTTCATGAGCAGATAATGCGAAAGAAAAAGGATCACTCGTACAGAGTTTTTAAAAAGGTGAATCGTTTAGCTGAGCAATTTCCTGCAGCAATGGAATATTCCTGGGGTGAAAAGCCAATCACAGTATGGTGTTCTAATGATTACTTAGGAATGTCTCGTCATCCAGAAGTGACGAATTCTGTTCGAAAAGCTTTGGATAAGTTTGGAGCTGGTGCTGGGGGTACAAGAAATATTTCTGGAAATTCTACAGGTCATGAAATGTTAGAAAAACGAATGGCCACCTTGCATCAGAAGGAGGCAGGCCTCCTGTTCACTTCATGCTTTGTAGCAAATGATTCTACTTTATTTACTCTAGCCAAGAGCTTACCCGGTTGCCAAATTTTCTCAGATGCTGGAAATCATGCATCCATGATTCAAGGTATAAGGAACAGTGGTGTTCCAAAGCATATCTTTAGACACAATGATGTCCAGCATCTTGAAGAGCTCTTATCTAAATTGGATAAAAATATTCCGAAAATTGTCGCATTCGAAACAGTTCATTCAATGACTGGTGATATTTGTCCATTGGAAGAGATGTGTGATGTAGCTCACAAGTATGGTGCTCTGACATTTGTTGACGAAGTCCATGCAGTAGGACTTTATGGTTACTCCGGTGCTGGCATTGGAGAGAGAGACTGGGTCCTTGGTAAAATGGATATAATATCTGGTACCCTGGGCAAAGCTTTTGGAAATGTTGGCGGTTATATAGTGGGATCATCCAAACTAATAGACATGGTCAGAAGTTATGCAGCTGGATTTATATTTACAACTTCATTACCTCCTACAGTGTTATATGGAGCATTAACTGCAGTTGAAATCTTAGCCTCGGATGAAGGAAGATCCTTAAGAGCAACGCATCAGAAGAATGTGGCTTACATGAAGTCTATCCTTACTGCTGCAGAGCTCCCATTGGAACCTTCGCCTTCCCACATTATTCCTATAAAAGTGAGTATTCCTATAATCTCATCAATATATTCAAAATAATATATTTTTATGCATTGCAGATCGGAGATCCTTTTATTTGTTCCCAAGTGGCTGACACCTTGATACGAGAGAAGGGTCACTATGTCCAAGCTATTAATTATCCAACCGTTCCAAAGGGCGAGGAGAAACTGAGGTTGGCTCCAACGCCAAGACATACGAAACCAATGATGGATAAATTTGTTCACGACACTTTGGATGTGTTCCATCGCCTAAATATTCCCAAGGTTGAGGCAAAGCAAAACGAAATGGCGCATGCGATACTGGTTCATTGACGAATGTTACGGATTAATATCAAAAATGATATATAAATATTATTGTTGTATACAATTTTGACAGTGTGAAACACTGAGCTACCTAGGAAGCATTTAACGCGCATATTGTGGAATAATCATTGGAAAATAATTAAATGCAAATAACTAATACAACTTGTTGTTAAAATATCTAGCTATGACCTTGCTCCAAATGTCCAATTTTATTCCACTGATACTAAGTGCCTAATGCCTAAAATACTAAGTTTATCGTATATGATCTATTCATATCTCAAGTTCACTAATACTTGATTTACATAATGCATTATATAACGTCAAAGATATACCTAATATTGAGTTATTAAGAAATATCACGAAGCCTTGATAAAGAATATTGTTTACAAACCACAATCTAATTGCAGCTGCTTAAGAATTAATACTATGGCTTTAAAAGCGATGGTTTATGAAACTCATATACCTCACAAGATCATAAGCATATTATCGGAACAGGTCATGAAGTCAATACAAAAATTGATTCAAACACGTTCGTTTCGATTATATTATGTAAAAGTATAATGCTCATGTTTTCTGAAACACATTAACCCGACCATTACGTTGACTAACGTAAAATAAGCTGTAAAAAGGTCGCCATTGAATTTCAAAGGAATAATGGTAATTAGTTTGACAAAATACATTTATGCAGTGATATGATTAGAATTTCTTGAATAACCGCTTGTCATTTTCAAGAACAAGAGAAAATAGATCCATACGCAGTGTAGTGTTTAAAATTATATGTAAGTGAAAATTAAATGGTGTTCCAAAATTTATTCACGCCACTGCGAAAGTACTTACATTTCTCTTCAATACGTATAGATGGATGAATAAGGACACAGCGTTGGTCGTAGTACTGGTAGAAAATTTCAGAATATATTTAAAATTGAAGCAACAATGGTATTCTGCGCATGCGCAGTAAATCATTTGGCTCTCAGAAATGACAGAGTGAAATTGTCTATAAGAAACATGGCGTCGCGTAAGAACCAGTAAACTTCCTACGATAAAATGATTACGAATATAATTTAAAAATCAGCTGTATCTCGAAAGGGGCTGGGTTTAGGTCTATACGTGAAGTTACTCTACAGGGTTACTACTTTTATGTGACTGCTCGAATGAACATGCTAAAGGGATATTATAAGACAAGCACAATGGAAAGTGAGAGGGAAAAGAGTGAACCAGAAAGACAGATAGAAAGATAGAAATAAAAAGTCAAGAAGTAGAGAAGAAGTAAGGATAGAGATGAATAAGAAAGTAAAGAATGAAAAATAAGGAAGTAAACAGGAAATAGATGTACAAAAAGTAGAAGATTGGAAATGGATAAGCGGGATGCTTCCAAGAGAACAGTATAGGAGAAGGGTTCGAAGAAGAATGAGCGCTCCGAGTCCAGTCACTGCCTTCAGCGTACGCTCTACGTCTCGGCTCCTCCAACTCGCCAAGTACTTTGCGACGAATTGGTCAGCATTTCTGATTTTCAAGTGTTAACATCCAAATTTATTAATTTAATTCATTATTTTAATATTCCAAACACCTAATTTCTTAATATTTCAATTTGAGTGTAATTTATTTTCGACACTACAATTTCAATTCAATGTTTATCTACTGCGTAAATTTTACGAGATTTTGATTTAGCCTCAATTTTATATTTTTGATAAATTTCATAACTAGGTATTCGTTCGACCAATCACAAACGTGGGACTTGTTCGAGACTCCTCCGCTCAGGTGGCGGGTCGATGCCGAAACACAGATGAGTAGGGAGATGCACAACCTTATGGTTTTAGGCGATACCAAAATCATGGCGCTAAATCGTAGCGGCGAGTCTGGAAGTAGGATTTTGTGATCATCGCCTCCGTCGATAATGCGAATTCCGTCGTAGCCGAGCGAAACGTGAACACGAACCTGTAGCTTGGCGGGCAGAGGTTCTCCGCTACCTCTACGCTGGTTCCCAAAGCAACCCTTAGAACGAGACCAGGAACTATAGAACTTCTCTAGAAATATTGAAAAAGCCTAATGTTGAAACATTTTTGAGACGTTTTTAAGAAAGTGCGGTGCCAACTTGACATCATATAGGACCTTAATTTTTGAAAAATGTTTCATCAATAGAGAAAAAGGAATAAGAAGAAGAAGAAGGAATAAGAGAAAAAGAAAAAACATTAATTGCATAGAAATATTGAAAATTTGAAAAACTTGAATAAAGCTTTCCAAATACTACTAAAAGTTATTGGATCTTGATTTACTTTGACAATTTATTCAAAATATAAAATCGAGGCTAAATCGAAACCTTGCAGAACATACGGAGTGGATAAAAACTTAATTGAAATTGTAGAATATGGAAAATGAATTGCATCCAATTTGAAATATTAATGAATTACGTGTTTCGAACATTAAAATAATTAATTAAATCAATAAAGTAAAATATTAACACTTAGAAATCGGAAATTTTGAGCAA